>JAHUTJ010074738.1:0-24239 GCA_036250325.1 Characodon lateralis
CACCTGACGCTACATGCAACACACCTATTTTTCCTGTGCAGAAAGCCAGCACAGGAAAGTGGAGAATGGTCCAAGACCTCCGACAAATAAATGATATTGTAGAGCATGCAGCTCCTGATGTCCCAAACCCCCACACATTGTTGCATTCCTTAACTCCAGATAAGAAATGTTTTTCTGTAGTGGATCTCAGCAATGCTTTTTTCACCGTGTTATCACACGAGGAATCACAGCATCTATTTGGCTTCCAATTTAAAGGTAAAAAAAAAAAACTACACCCGATTACCTCAAGGTTTCAGTGAAAGCCCTCATGTCTACACACAAGCATTGAGATACTCAATGAGTACCTGCATAATACCTGAGTACAGTCAAATCCTGCTATATGTGAATGATATCCTTATAGCCTCTGATACCAGAGAACACTGTGAAGAATCCACAGTAATGGTTTTAAAACACCTCCACCAGACAGGACACAAAGCTTCTAGAAACAAACTGCAGTTTTGTAAGGAGGAAGTGATTTATTTGGGACACATGCTATCACAGCACTGCCGCTCCCTCCTAAGCAGCAGAAAAACAGCCATACAGGAAGCCCCAAAATCGTGAACCAAGCAACAAATGATGTCCTTTTTGGTACTGTGTAACTTTTGTAGAATGTTACACAGACTATGCAGCCATTGTCCAACCTTTGCAATCTATGATCTATGGCAAAGACATGACATTAAAAGACAAAATCACATGGACACAGGAGGGAGAAGCAGCATTCACAGAGCTAAAAAATCTGCTTCAAACAACAGTCACCTTAGCTCTGCCAGATTATAGTCAACCATTTACACTTTGTGTGGATGCCAGCCAGGGTTATATGAAAGCAGTATTAACCCAACCATTCGGATCCAAAGACAGGCCTTTAGCATTTTATTCTAAAAAGTTGGATCCGGTTGCAGCTGGATTTCCAGTCTGTCTGCAGGCCTGCACAGCAGCAGCAGAAGCTGTGAAACAGACAGCTGAAATTGTGCTGTGCCACCCACTTACACTGAAAGTTCCTTATTCCGTTTCACTTGTCTTGCTCCAAACCTCACTTCCCTTTCTGACACATGCAAGGCATATCACACTGACATCGCTATTATTATCACAGCCAAACATAACTCTACAAAGGTGCGGCCCCCTAAATCCAAGCACCTTAATACCTACTGCAGAAGATGCTAAACCCCATTCTTGCAAGGCAAAAGTTGAAGAAGACACAAAACCCAGACAAGACATTTCCCAAACCCTTATACCAGATTCACGTGTTGTTTTTGTAGATGGGTCAGCATCAAAAGATGACTATGGAAGAAATAGAGTAGGTTATGCAGCGACTACTACCACAAAGTTGATAGAATCGCAAGCATTGCATCTACACATGCTCTGCACAAACTGCTGAATTATATGCTGTCATAAGAGCATGTGAATTGCATGAAGGAAAAAGTTTAACAATATACACAGACAGCCAATATGTATTTGGTTCTGTCCACCATTTTGCCAAGGTATGGCAGAACAGATGTTTTAAGACATCATCAGGGACAGAACTAACTCATTTCAACCTATTAAAGAGATTACTGTCGGCTATACAGCTGCCAACAAAAATAGCTTTATGTAAATGTAAAGCACACCAATCTGATGACACAATGCAAACAAAAGGGAACAACTTTGCTGACATTTCCACTAAAACAGCTTTGAAACTTCCCCTCACTTTGAAAATGTCAGATCTCCTATTTATAGACACAGATGTGCTGAAAGACTCACAACAATCTGCACTGGCTGCAGAAGTAAAATCTTGGCTCAGCAGAGGAGCCATTAAAAAGGATGATATTTATCATTTAGAAAATAAACCCATTTTACCAAAAAATCTATACAAAACAGCAGCCCATGTGACACATGGGGTTTCCCATATGTCAAAAGGAGGGATGATACACCTAGTAAACTATCACTTCTACACAATAAATTTGCAAAAAACCTCTGTAGGTCATGCATCATCTGCTGTAAACACAATCCACAAGGGAACATGAGACCAAAAAGAGGCCAGTTTCCAGCAGCAGAACACCCCTTTCATACCACACATGGATTTCATAGAATTATCATGGTCAGGGGGAAAGAAATATTGCTTAGTGGTCATAGATGCCTTTTCAAAGTGGGTCGAAATATACCCTGCCAAACACTGTGATGCACTCACAGTAGCCAAAAGCCTAGTGACACATTTCTTCCCCACGTATGGTATCCCACAGATTATAAGGTCACATAATGGAACTCATTTTGTAAATAGTGTAATAGAATATGTTCTAAAGCATTAGGGTTTCAGTTAAAGAACCATTGCTCTTACCATCCACAAAGTGCGGGTCTGGTTGAGAAAACAAACGGAACAATAAAAAATAGATTAAGGAAAACAGTGGAAGAAACAAGGAGGCCATGGCCCGACTGCCTATCCCTTGTTAAATTATGGATGAGAATAACTCCAAATAAAACTGGTCTTACTCCATTTGAAATAGTACATGGGAGGCCTTTTCCGCTGCCATCAGAAATAGATGACATAGGAAAAGCACAGCAGGAAACATCACTAGCTGAATGGATGAATAAAATGCTACAAGTAAAAGAAGCACAGTTGTCCAGTAGTCTGCCACTGTAAGCCAATATTACCTTTACAGGAGCCAAACCAACCAACGGGGTAACTGGGGAAGACCGGTTACAAAGGGGGTCCCACAGGGGTGACCCATAGGGCTCAGCATCTCAAACCGGTGAAGAAAACAACTGACCTGTGCCCAACTTAGCATGGCTTTTTGTAACATGTGGACAGGACTGATAAGCCTGAGTGTACTTACATCTGTACTTCATAAAATGACCTTATAGCAGAAAATCGAAAGAAGATGCTGTTTAAGTGATATGAGAAAAAGTATGATGATGACATAAACAAGGCTTGTTTTAATTCTTTTACTTGTATTGCATTTTGTTTGATTTATTACATTGTTTTATTGTTATTGTACTCTACCGTGGTTGGTGGTCGCCTTGGACGGAGGGGCCGGGCCGTGTGAGTATTTTCGTACAATATAATCTGCTTTCCCGTCCGTGGGTTTTTCGCACACAGAGTGTTTTCTTTTTGCATGTATCTAATCATGACTTTATTCGTGATAAAAAAGGAGGGACTGTTGGGTGTGAAAACTTGTATCTTGTGTTTATCACTCATGAGACTTTGTACATTCCGTACTGAGCTGCACACGTGAACTCAGCATGTGAGCCTGAAGGCCAGGCTGAATCGCACCCTGTTTCTGGTTCTACTCCCACTGTTATCTTTTTCTGCACCAGCCCATAAATAAAGACTGGGAGCCTCACTCTGTGTGGTTTGCACTGCAGAGTGTGGGCTACCTCTTGCTGCAAGATAACAGAGACTCTGTGTCGTTCCTCTGAGTTTGACTAATTAATACCTAACAAACACAGTATTCCAAACTATAGGTATCTGTACGAGCACTTTTCAAATTATCGTCCAAAGAGAAGATAGGGGTATGGCACAACTGCCAACCTTTCAAAACATGGTCGTGCACCTAAACCAGGCACGTTGAACTCCTGAACTCCTGTTCTTGACAGATGGTGCCTTATAATGTTTAGATGTGTTCCACAGCTTCCTGCTAATGACCTCTTTATTTATTCAGGTGTGTTAAAGCAGAAGCACGTATAAAAGCTGAAGGACTCCAACACTTGAGGACTGGAGTTCGACATCTGTCACAGTTTAGGTGGGAGAATCTGTCAGCAGGAAAGCTATCAGTGTTGCACCTAACAAGTTTGGCCTTTTTGGATACGTGGCAGAAGGAAAGCCAGTGCTAAAAGACACAGATGCCATGTAGAGGATACAGCAAAGATGTGGAAGAATGTGCTCTTCTCAGATGATACCAAACTTGAACTTTGTGGTGTACCTGCAAAACACCACGTGTGGAGCAAAATCAACATTGCAACCCACAATGAACAAACCATCCACCATGTTTAAACATAGTGGTGATAATATCATGCTGCAGGGATGCCATTCTGTAGGAGGGACAGGGAGGGTGGTCAGGGTCAATGGGAAAATAATGAACAAAAGAAAATGCTGCCAAAAACAGCAATAAGATTGTCTGTACTGGAAGTTATTCAAATGTTTCACTCCAGTGTTTCACCTTTCCTTTTCTTGCCCTTACTGCCTGTTTCTCTTCTTCAACATTTGAGTAAAACATAAAAAACGAGAGAAACTTACTGCTACTACTGGTTCTACAACAAGCAACTTTCTTTTAATATGCTCCTTAGTTAATCAGTAAATCTGTGCACATTTTCACCTGGGGTCTCATTTATAAAACATTTCACAGGATCTATACTAAAAGTATACATACGCCCAAAAGCCAAAAATGGCGTATGCCAAAAAAAATCCAGACTTTTAAAACCATGCACACACACACCAGCAAATAAATTCCTCTTTATAAATCACAGCTACTCCTCAACATTTGCGTATAAAGTTCTGCCCTCTACACGTCTACATTCAACCATAAATGGTCTATGCAGAGCACCTTGTGAATGCCAATGTGTATTTAAATGAGCCAGTTGATTATTGTAACTTCATGGTTAACAATGGCAACCATGGAGAAAAAAGCAAAGACACACAATTTCACCAAGGCAGAAATAAATGTGTAAGTGAGTGAGGTGGAGGGTCAAAAAATGTTTGGTAGCCAAAGTAACGCGACAAATAAAAGGAAGTGTTGTAAGTGTCACCATGTTAAATGTTTACAGCACCCAGTGTTATTGCCCCACACCTTGTCAGAATTTATGTGTTAATCTCTGGTACACATCACCCTGGTGATTATTGGGGAGAGGAATGTGGTGTTGAGAAAACTTTGTTGAAATGTTGTGCAGACTTTAATTTAGGATTTAGGATGGCTTACAGGCCTTCTTTGTATTTATGTGAAAGGTCCTCATGTATAGTTATGGCTCACCAGCGCAAGCATAAATAACACTGTGGTTTTAAATATGTAAATGTGTTTTTGGTATGATTATGTCGATCTATACTTAAAGTTTGATATGGAGTGAAATTGAATGTCTGAGAGGAATAATGGCTTCAATTCCCTACCTCACCATCTGCCTCGGCAGTTTCCGGTCTCCAAAACGTGGCTTACTGATGGGTCAGAGTTTACGTGAGGGTCTACGCATTCTCCCGTTAGGTTTGTTTTTTACAGATCACTACCTTTGCATGGAAAGTGATATGCGCCAGTTTCACATCTTGTTTTGTGCATATGCCACGTATATAAATGAGGTCCTAGGTCCCTCCTGTCTTCTTTACTTTCTCCTCATACAAAGTTCTGTCTTTTGTATCCTGAAATGTCATATCCATAGGGCTGTGTGCAGGTTGGTATGTGTTCAGCAAACAGTAAGGCAAGGCGATTTTTGGGAAGTAGAGACATTTCCCTGGTCCTTACTTTTTAAAATGGTGTTCTTGGGTTAGCGGTTGGTTAGGTTTAGGACTAGGGTGTAAATGAGTTTAGGTAAGGGTTAGCGTTAGGCCATAGAAATGAATGAAAATCAATGGAGGTCAATGAAAAGTCATCTTAAAGATAGTAAAACATTGAAATGTGTGTGTGCTATGTGTGTGTGTCTCTACCTCCTCTGATTGCTGGGTGTGGCCGACAGGTGTGTCCTCACAGCTAGAGCTTGTCAAGCCCAATCAGGGGGACTTGCCTCTGTTGGTATATTCACCTTCCTCCCTTGGAACTCCACTATTTCTCCAGCAGTAAGCTAACCCATCCTTTTTATCATATCCAAACCATATCTCACGTCTTATAGTAATAAAATACCTCTCCTCCTCAGTGCCAGCCTGGATTTCTCCTGTAGACACAGAAGAACCATTAATTCATTCACTTGTATCAATAAAATGTTAAATTTTATAATCCGTAATTATAGTCCATAGTCCGTAATTGCTGCCTGCACAAGAGGCTTAAACAAATCCAACATCAGAGAAAAAAGAAGTTGGATATCTTCAGTTTACCTTACGTTTTGCTGAACATGGTGGATTAATCCAGTATTTTGTGGTCTATATTAAATATGTAGCAAAGCCTATTTATATAGGTATAAACATTAAGATATACCTTTACTAAAATATTAAAGTGGATGAGTTGATGGATCTGGCAAGCGAGCCACGCCAAGGAAACCACATTAAGTATTGATCTTTATCTCTGGGTCTAACTACTACCTCATCTTACAATTTGCTTTAAATTACTTTATAATGATGCAACATATTCAGTAACTGTGACAGCATTATTTAAAAACTGTTAATCATTGTTAGCATTTTTAAACTCAAAAATTAAATTTAAATTATCTACAGCTGCTCAGAACTGGGGCTGTAGTCTCTGGTACAAAGGCATAGGAGACCTTCAGTTGACTTCTATTAAGCTGTTTACAAAACACCAGACAATCTGAACAATTTATTGCAGATGTAAACACTATAATGATACTATTAGTGTTTGCATAGACAGTCAGCTAACAGTACAGTACACTATGGCAGGGTTTCTCAACCCTGGTCCTCAGGGCCCACTGTTCTGAATTTTTAGGTGTTCCTATATGTCACACACATGACTTAAATGGATAGGTGATTACCAGGTTTCTACAGCACCTGATGCCAAGCTGAGGAGGTAATGCAATCCTTTGAATCATGTGTGCTAGAGCAGAGATTTTTCTAATTTGTTATTGTTGAAATTTGGAGTGTAAATTTTAGCCTCAGTTTTCTCTTCTCATTGCATAGGAGTGGTACATAGTGTGGTTTGCAATGCTTCCACTACAAGGCTTTTAAACTGTCGTTTATTCAGAAATGACATTTGACATGAAATCTTGGTTGTATCGAGTGGTCATTTGAGCTACAGGCCCAGACTGTTCATTCCCATCATCCATACCACATTTAATCTTTTACAATTAAATCTCCTTTCTTCCCCATTCCAAGGCTTGGTTTGAACTACAGGTTGTTTTCACCATATCTAGATGTTTAAATGCATGAAGTTAATCAGATTATCTTACTTGCTAATTTCGAGAACAAGCAATTTATCACTTATAATTAATAAAGTAGTCGTTAAGTAAAAGTCAATCACGCTCAAAAGCAGCAATTAAGTAAAATGCTAAAAATGCAGAGTTTGAATGTATAAGTCAAATACAGCAATACTGAGGGGTTTTCTGGTATTCTTAAGGCACTTCTCTACTATTGACAGGCTTAAATCTTGGAAGAAGGGCACACACCTCCAAATTGTGCCTATGTGTAGCATCCCCGGGTAGTGGAAACTGATGGAAATTTAAGGCTGCAGCTTTACTGCAGTGTGTTACACATAGGCACTTGTGTGGGTAATTCCTGCACCATGCTGTTGTCACAGAGTGCAGGTCTCCTTTGCAGTCGTGGAACAAATGCACAAGAGAGAGTTTAAAAGACATTCTAAAGAGTCCCCTCTTCTTTTTAGACGCAATGGGCAAGATAACTACACAACAAATTAAAACAGAATGCACAAAAAATTACTTCCAAACATGGACTGGTGAAAAAACAATTTTTACAGAAAAACTAAGTTTGATGCATTTATATCCCTTCAATGCAGTACAAATCAAATCCAATTCTAATCTAGTTTACACAAGCCTTATTATTACATTCAGTTTTGGTTTCAGACTACATGTTTACGCTAGTTGTAGCAAAAACTCTGGGATGGAAGATGTGTGCAGAAAAGCAAAATTAATATCAATGTTCAAACTCACAGAAAAAACCATTGAGTTTCCTTTCACTCAGACATCCACAAAATAAATAGCTCCTACCATTTCCCTTTCTCTGACATGCACGCACACACACACACACACAAGTGCAATAGATTTCCCCATCATCACAGCAGAAAATTGCCTATGGATATACATGCACATCCTTGATACATGATTATTAAACAACAAATAGCAGACTGAGAAGTAGCGGAAATCATTTGGTGCCCGACAAAGAAATGGCTGAAGAGGAAAATCGAGGGACTGAGATAGCTGGGGAGAAATGGAGAACAGATGATTACAACTCTGCATAAGCAAATGCACTATGTGAGAGCTGTTTGCCAAATGACAAAAAGACAGTGTAATATTTACCAAACAGGTCAATGATGGAGGCTCAACAAACAAAAGGGTTATGAAAAGTGAGGAGACCAGATGATAAGATAAAAAATACCATGGGGATGTATAGTAAGAAAAAAAACAACCTATTTTATAAATGGTTAGAGGGGCAAGAGACAGATATTGTCACCTCTATCAACCTAAAGAGAGGGCAGGAAAGAAATAAAACCTCCAAAAGGGAAGACGTAGAGGAAAGAACAACAGGGAGACTAAATATTAATTTGGCCATACTGGGCAAACAACCACAGCTAAATTCAATTATTCTGGGTGCATTTACATAGAGCCCACCGAAAGCAAATTTATTCTTAAGGCATTTTACAAGACAGTATGAAATAATTTCAATCAGTTCCAACACAATAAATGATTTTATTAAAATGTGGTCAAATTAAATCCAGAGTATGAACACTGTTGGGACACACACCTTTTAATTTTGCCTTGGAGTAAATTAATTATGCCATAAAGTAGTCTTTTGATCGATTTTAGGTTGTTAATCATCTTAAATTACTGTAACTGGAACAGCCTTTCAATGATCATTACCCCTGCAGTCATACATTTAGAGTGGATTAAGTCTAAATGAATGTTTAAATGTTTTATTGTCTTTAGATCTTAGTTCAGTTAGTTGCAAGTTGACATTAATTTATTGTGGAATGGATCCTTAGTTACAAGTTTATATTTGACCTTGAATTTTCCTGTAATATGTATTTAAAAATATATATTAATTTTAAGAAAATATAGACATCTCTTGCTGTGGAGTGCAATTATTAGTGCGATAGAAAGTTACAAAATTAGTCCTTCAGATGTGTTTTTTGATTGATTATGAGACAATTTTATTTATGTACCTTAGTATCGTTAAACATAGCTTATTAATGCTACAATGTAATGCATTCAAATTCAGTATTACTTTCTGGTAAGTTATCTATGTAAGGAAGCAAAGAAAGCCTAACCAATTGCATCAAGTTGTTTTCTGCACACATGTATGTCACATCAAGACACACTAAGGGTGTATTCACACCTGCCACTTTTGGTCCGCTTTAAACGGACCAGAGTTCGTTTCCGCCCTTGGTCCAGACCTTTTGTGCAGGTGTGAATACACTCAAGCGAACCCTGGTCCGGACCAAACAACCGGACCGAGACCCACTTTTTGAGGTGGTCTCGGTCCGCTTCCAAACGGACTCTGGGGTTCGCTTATGGTCTGAATACAAACCGGCCCCGATCCGAACCAACTACAAAAAGCGTACGTCTCTTTGGACATAAAAAGCCACCGTAGCCGGTAGCAAAGGTGTGTGTTGTAAGGTAATCATACCTGATAAGCTGTGTGTTGCTTAGCAACGCTACTGGCTTGTTGTGGGACAAGGCATGTAGAGAACGTGGGCGTTCAGCACGCATTCTCCGACGGGGGTCCAGAATTATAAATGGAACGTCTCAGTTGAATGAGCTGCTCTTGACTCTCACAATAATATTGCAGCTGTAATAACGGCATAAATATGCAGAACAGAGGTTCTGCACGCAGCACGTCTACAGCTGTTTTCCTAAATGTCTGGGTCAGCGCTCTGTCCCGCCCCCGTCATTTCTGTCCAATGGGAACAATGATCATCACCTGCGTGGCTTTGTTTACAAGTAATAGTTCACTTGCAAAAAGTACAATGTGAAAACAAACTGCACCAAATGAAAAAAATAAAGTTTTCTTTTGGTTCGGACCAACAAGCAGTCCAAAGGACTTTCCTGGTGTGAATACATGTCAAAAAGACTGTATAATTTCCGCTCTGTATATCAATTACAGTTTCCACTCCATCATTACAGAGTCACTAACGGTTGAATTGCTTGATGGCAAATGACATTTTCCCTTTCAGTTTTTTACTCAATATTTTTAGAAAAAATTAAATATGAAAAGTACCGACTTAAGAACCCAAAACCTCAGAAAAACCTGTATAAAGTTGTGGTAAAAAGACAGTGGGCCTTGTGTCAATTGTAGGGATTTCAAAGTAACCAACCAGAGGTCAACACTGCTAGATGTAAGGTTTTTTTAGAATTAAATGTCCATATCAGATCTTAAAAATCAATACCCATATTTCCAGATCAAGAGCAATGAATAGCATATAACACTGTCATTTTTCATCTGATTTAGACTGTTCACACATGCTTTGTGTGCAGAACAAAGGAGAGAAAATTGAAAATCAAGGCCTTAATCAAAACCAACTTGACTAATTGGTCATTAAGAATTATAACTACCACTACTAAACAATCTGATGTCTGTTGTTTTAGAGTAAGAAAGCATTTTCAGTTGTGTAAGCAGTAAGTGCTGTCTATCTACTTCAGCCATGACTTAATGTTCTTTCTCTATAGATGATTCATCTGGAACTGTCTTACTGTTTTAACCTCATCTTTTCACATGGACGAATCCACAGCTGCTGCCACTGTTTCGTCATCCCATAGACTGGCTCAGATGTAATCTGTTTAGATGTCTTTCAATCTTAGAACCAAGATGAAACCATTAAAAAGTCTGTTTACTTTTTCTCCTCCACACAGAAAGTACTCCTGCATCAGTGTGTCTGGGTTTTTGGTGTTTGTCTGTTCTGTTTTCTGAAACGTCCAGTCACAGCAGATTCTGCTGGAGGTTTCTTGTTAAAATGGAGTTGTTTCTTTCCCCTTTCGAAATGTGCATTGCTCATTAAAATGATTTGCTGCAATGACTCAGTGCAGTCCAACATCCACTGTCATCTTAGGCTTGTTATGGAGGAGGAGTTTTGCAAACTCAACTACTCGATGCAATCAACTTGATTTCCTTAGAAAACCTTTAACCAATTGGAATTATATACTGAGTTTAAATGCATTCTGTTATACCTAGTATAAAGTTGGGTTGTTTGAAATGCATTTCAATCTATTTATAAATTGGATGCATTTATCTTATATAGCACCAGTTCACAACAAATATCATCTTAAGGTAATTTACAAGTAAACTAATTAGAATTTTTTGACGGGCAGTGTCAGAGAGGTGATTCTTGGAGTGGACTGCAGAATGCAGACAGGCAGGCAGAAATTGGAAATTGTTTAATAAAAAAGGCAAAAAAGGCTTGGGTTGGCATGAACAAACAGTATCCGTGAGGAGTAAACAGAATAGCAGAGTAAAGTGCATAGCACAGGTGAAAATAAGGAAACTGATGGACATGATGCAGGTGGAATAAATAGTGCTGATTGCTATGGCAGAGAGTGACATCAAAACATGACTGGAATTAAACAGAAATACAAGGACACAATCTAACAAAAGGAAATGTCTTACAGGTCACAGCACAAAAATGCATCATTAACAGAAATACAAGAATAAGTAACAATCTACACCTAAGGAATGAATGTAACACCACCTGGAGAGCATAAACCGTTACGATCAGAGGAAAAACTCAAACATCTCCAAATCATGACAAGGCAGCCTCACATTTAACTTTAGAATATTTTGGTATGGAAATGAATGACAGGTTAATTTAAAAACAGTAAGGTACTCACACCCAGTGGCTGCAAATTAAGACTACATTATTTTTAGAAAAAATTCAACATTGATGTTGGCCTGTGAAGTAGTAGGAGACTTTCCTTCAACTTTACCTTAAGCCTAGTTTGTGCAATTCTTTGATAAAAAAAACAAAAAACTCAGTAGCTTCATCTAAGACTGTACAGGCCTCAATCACATGAAATTGTCAAATTTATGGCAGAATAATCACAATAATAACAGGAAAGGAAAAAGACTGGCTCATCTACAATGCTTTTGAGAATAAAGTCTCTTCTCTCTGGCACAACAGCATAGGTATAAAGTACAGAAGAAAAAAAAAACTATGTTTTCTAAAAACCTATTCATATTAGGGTTTCTATATTTATATTGTTCTCACAGTCACAGTAAATGTCATCTCAAGACATCTTGCAAAAGAACAGGTCCAGTTAATATTCAGTTATACGGAGCTCAATTCTGTCAATTAATTGAAATGACCACTTAGATTTAAAAAAAATGTCAGTGGCTCACATTCAGAAAGTGTTTTTAATGCAAAATTACAAGAACAGTTAAACCAGTTCTAAAATGTTTAATCACCAAACACCATATTTCTGCCTTAGAATGTTAAATCAGAAAAGTCAGGGTAGGTTTGCAGTACAGTCTAACATGTTCTGCGGCACAATTTAAATGTAAGGAAACACACACACACACAAAAAATCACGCATTCACAAAGCAGCACTGTTACAAAGTGAAAGCCAGTTGTATAATTACTGTAAGCTCCCTTCCTCGCCCATTCTGTCTGATCACCAAAATAACAGTTTCGAGATGGAAGTAGAATGCAAATAACGCTGTGTGCATCTGTGTGTATTTCTCTGTTTGTAAATCTGTGTGTGTGAGAGAGATAATCAGATGCCAACTGAGCTGTGAAAGTGATTGCTGTGGAAGCCAGTGTAAGAGAGGGGACAATCAAAGTAACACAGTTCTTATCGAAATCTCACACACGCACTGAGAAACTGTACAGTTATAGTTAATAAAGCAGGTTCTGATCTAAGACTGCAGTTTGGGAAGCAATTAGGATTTTTTTGTTCTTCACATGACTATTAAATGTGCTTAGGTCTTGTACAAAATATCAACAACTTTACTGCAGACGTAGAAGAATGAGAAGTAGATTCTGGTGAATCAGCAGCAGTATCGCATTTGCAGATGAGCTGCTTCATTGCATAAACTCTGATTGAATCTCATAAAAAAACAAAGCAGTCCACTAAGCACACAGCTCTGATTTATATTCCTGTTTGCCACTGGGGAACATTTTAGTAAAGTTCTTAATTTGTGATTTGCATCATTTCATCTGAAAGACTTTTGGCATATAGTAGTTCTCTGTAAATCAAATATAGCTGCCGTGTTGCTAGCTGTTGCACAATTTACTAACAGTTTTTTAAAGATATTTTTAAGATAAGAGTTTTTGTTTTCTCCTTTACTCCTTCCGACTTTACATTGTTTCCTACTTTTGTGCGAGTACTTCTAATTCCTGACCTTTGACATGCAAAACTGGTTGTATCTGTGACTATCTGCAATTGTGTAGATGCAATGATTGTTGTTGTGCCCTTGTGTGCGTTTCTGCAGAAAATGCAGTATATACTGTACATGTAGCTCTCTTCCTCTTCCAAAATGTGTATATGTTAGTATACTTACGGGTTATCACTAATGCTTGGTTCACAAGGCAGTGTTCATGCCAATTTCTGCACCGATCTTTCCCTTCTGACATGCACCGATTATTGTGATGGCTTTTAAAATAATCTAATGAGATAATCCTGCTGTTTGTGTTGTGTTAAAAGTAATCTAGACCGCTCGGAAGGAGCTCAGGGCAAGCTCCAACCTCAAATTGGGGATATTCAACATGTTGGATTGCCTAGACCCAGTATCCTAGCGTGTGGGGTCTTCCTCGACGACAAACAAGCCCATGACGTGTAGCCAATCAGAAAGCGCCGTGACAAAAACACGGAAAGTGATTACTCTTAAGTTGTGTTTGATCTCAACAGGTTTGCGAGATTTCCCTGAAATGTGAATGTTTGTGAATGAAATCAGTTCGTGTGTGGTGTGTTGTGCTTGCCATGTGGCTGAACACCACACACTGAAGACCAAACCTGTTATCCCTAAGATTTTTTATCTTCGCATATGGGGTCTCTCAGGTTTTGAAAATCAACCAACAATTTGAAAACCCTGCCATGTGAACCAGGCATAAGCACTGATTTAGTGGTTTTTCATTTTGTTGATAATAAGCAAGCTAATATATCAAGACATAACATGATTGTTGATACAAAAACATGGAATTTGAGGAGAATGGTGTGTAAGATTTTTTTAGCTATTGTTTTACATTTTAGATGCAGGTATAACCAGGCAAGGAATCTCAAAACGTTTCCAAACGGGGAACAACTATCACAAACACTTAACAAAATATAGGCCATACAGACAAAGGCCCAAAATAATTTTTCCCAAAGTGATTGGGGAAAAAGATAGGATATCCTACTACAGTTTTACACTGTTTTTAAATTTTTTTTATTTTCAGGTATGTGGATAATTTACATACATTTTTAAAATACTGAGATTAAAAGTAATTTAAATAAACATTAAACACCAAAGAAAATACCTTTTTAAAGTTCCTGTAAAAAATGATAGAAATTCACTCCTACATAAAATGGCTAAAATTACACATGGGGGAATCATATTAGGTAAAAATGACACTGAGTACTAGTTGATGCTGGAGCTGTGAACTTTGTTTAAAATGTTTCGGTGTTGAATTGTGAACATGAATTAGTTCATTTTAACCTACCTGAGCCAAATTTAGAACTAGTGATGTTAAGGATGAACTGGCATGCCACTGACCTGTAAACAGCCTTCTCCATCATCCTCTTTGTCCAGTTTTGATCTGAACTAATTTGAACTTGGCCACTCAAACCCAGTTATGTGTTGTGGTCTATCAACCACCAAATACAATAAAAGTCTTAAATGACTTTTCAGATATAATAGCAGAGATCATGCCAAAATATGATTGAGTCCTCATTGTCGGAGATTTTGATCTCCATGTATGTTGTCCCGATAAACTAATTTTTCAGGACTTTGTAAGTCCAACTGCCTCAATTAATTTCACACAGTGGGTGTCTGGACTGACACAAGTATATGGCCACACACTGGACCTTGCCTCATCATATGGTTTGTCTGTTTCTAACTTGATGATTTCTGACACTGTGATTTCTGATCATATGCCTTTGTTCTTAACATCACTCAGTTTTTAACTTTGTTTGATCAAAAAGGTGTCTTTCGTGAGTCTGTGTCATCAGACATAGAGGGGCTTAGCTTCTGGTTTAATTCTTGCTGCCAAACAGTTTTTGATGTTGAGGCTCCATTACAAACAGACAAGCCTTGGCTAAATGACACCACTAGTATGGTTAGACATAAACAATCTGAATGAAAGTGGAAAAAGGACAAGCTGCAGGTGTCATTTCAAATATTGCAGGACTGTTTGCACCACTGTCAAGCAACTGCAAAACATACAAAGAGAAAGTATTTATCAAATGTCATTGTCAGACTATTATATTTCACGTTTTATTTAAAACTATTAATTCTGTTCTGAATCAATAGTTCAAAATGCTTATATTGAGCCTTCCCAAGAAGCAATGGAGACAATTTTGACTTCTTTGCGGAAACGTTGAATCCAGTCAGGGCTTTTAAATCACCCACTGCTTTTGACTCTTCAGTTTCTGTCCCCTGCTCTGCTGCGTTCTACCAGTTTGAGACCATGACTGTTCTATGTGGGGTTGTTGATCATCTGAAGCCCTCAGGTGTTCCTGCTGATGCTGTTCCACCTCAATTGTTTAAAGAGGTTATTTCTGCTCTCGGTCCATCTGTTCTGGTTGTTTTTAACAGCCGTCTGGCCTAAGGCGTGCTTTCTTAAATGTTTAAACAGGCAATAGTGCAATTACTGAACAGAAAATATAGCATAGTTGATCCCACTTTGCCTTCAAACTTTTGGCCTATTTTTTTTTTTATTTACACCCTCCTAGCTACAGATTCAGGGAATCATGCAGTCATAGACTTAACAGCTGCTTTCAACACAGTAGTCCATAACATTCTGATATCCCGCTTAGGGCAATGTGTATGCATACGTCTAACTGCACTATAGTGGTTCAGATCGTACCTGCCTGAGAGAACGCTTTGTGTGGGATTAAATGATTAAAGATCCTCCTCTCTTTTTTCACGTGCAGGACCCCTCCTCCATTGTCATGTGGGGTAAATTTTCAGAAATCATAAGATTGCTTTTCATTGTTATGCAGATGATACTCAGGTTTAATGTACTCTAAAACATGAAGATGGCTATTGTATGCGAAGTTTAAATGAAAGTCTTGAGGAATTATAAGCCTGGATAACTTTTAAAATTTCTATGAAAATAAGACTCAGATAATGATCTTTGGTCCAGATTTCACTGGACTATGTCTTGTGTAGCCAATGTCTTGTGTAGACATTGGCTGTCAGATTTTCTGTAATCTGCCAATCTTCCCAAACCTTGGTTTTAAAATGGATAATGATTTTAGATTGGATGGGCCGATCAGTGCAGTAGCAAAATCTAGCTTTTTCACCTGAGGCAACTGGCCAAAATAAAAAATATTTTGTTGAAAGATTACTTCAAAACAGTAATCCGTGCTTTTGCTGCAAATTGTCAGGATTACTGTTATTATCTGTATAATGTATTTAGTAAGTCATCCTTATCGCACCTTCAGTTGGTGCACAGAGCTGCATGGCTCCATGGCTTTTAACTGGAACACAGAGGAGGGAACATATTACTCACATTTTATCCTGTCGGCATTTGCTGCCTGTCCATTTCAGAGTTCATTTTAAAACGAATTTCTTTGTTTTTAAGGCTTTGAATGATCTTGACCCTCGCTACCTGCACACCCCTTCTCTGTCACTCAAAAAGGGGTGACAGAGAAAGTGATGGAGGTGCCAAGGACACGGTAGAAGCTCAGAGGACATCGGGCTTTTGCCATTACAGCTTCTAAATTATGGAATGTTTTGCTGATACAAATTAGAAAAACCTTATCTCTAGCCAGTTTTACATCTGCTTTTAAGACCCACCTCTTCTCTTTAGCGTTTGATGTGGTATAAGTTGTTGATTTTAATTTATTTTAATTTTCTCTTTTATTTTTGTGTTGTTACTTCTACTTTGAATCATTTTATTTGCTTTTAAATTGTTGAACAGAATCAATAGTTTAAAATAAGCAGTTTTCTTAAAAAACTCACAGAAGTGCTCTCATTCCAGTCATCTGCAAAATTATCAATTGGTCAATCAGTAAAGGAGTGTTTCCCAGCATTTGGAAAACCACGGTAATAACACAAATTTTTAATGCAGGGAACCGTCTAGATATGTCCAATAACAGATCCATTAGCATTCTTCTGGCAGTGTATGAAGTTATTGAAAAAAATATATTTCTGAACAAATCTAATCATATTTGAATTCTAAGAAAATACACTGCATCCCACTGCAGTGTGGTTTCCAGAAAACATCAGATCTAAACTCAATCAAGTGGGCACAGTGGGGGCTGTCTGTCTCCATTTAAAATAAGCAATTGATTCAGTCAAACATGTGATTTTGATTTTAAAAAATTGTATAAGTACAAATTTTCACCAACCATAATACTGTGGATTAAATCGTATTTGGAAAATAGAATGCAGTGTCTTTGGGTCAATAACAACACTTCTTCTAGAGTTATTAACTGTATGGTTGTGCCACAAGGATCAACCATGGGCCCCCTATTATTGACCCTATATACCAATAACCTACCATAATCTAATCTAATCTAATTGCAACATGTCCAATGTATGCAGATGACACTGTCATCTATTTAAATTCAGAAACTAAGAGTCAAGCTGCTAAGGAACTTTCAACAGCAATGTTATGTGTTATAAACTGGTTGAACAATTCAGGTTTATACTTAAATCTGGATAAAACTATTTTTATGTTTTTTAAAAGGCACAAAACAAAGAACCAGACCCGCCTGTGACAGTGGCAGGGCAAACCTTAACCGAGGTACAGGAGTAAAAATATATAGGTATTGTTATGGATTCTAAACTTTCAACATTCAAATCACAAGTAAAGAAAGTATGAAATACAATTTAACTAAATTTAGCAACCTTTAGACAAACTTGAACTACCTTGATAACTGAAGCCACAAAGATATTATTCAGTGCCATGATTCTGTCACACATCCACTAGTGTTTGACCAGTTGGACACAAACCTGTAAAACCACTTTAATACCCGTTGAAAGATTGTACAAACAAACTCTCTAAATCTGGCATATTTATATGTAAACCTCTGTTTATATTAATTAATATGCATTGTCCCATTTTAAATAAATAAATTCAAATGTTTTGTTTATTTATTTTAATCATTCTTTTTGTTCAGCACTTTGGTCAGTGCCTGCTGTTTTCATAGTGATTCATAAATAAAGCTGACTTGGCTTAATGTAAGATATGGACTAAAGTTACAAATAAAGAATCAACAGTTATGTTACTTTTTCTTTCATTGTCTCCTTTTTATATGTTTTCATCATGTAAAGCACCTTGAATAAACTTGCCTTGCCCATTGGGTTTTTGCAAAAGGCAGTTTTCCATTATTTGTTTTTTTACCTGTAAAGGATGTTGGAGGAGGTGTGAAATTCATTTACATTTCCTTAAATTTATAAATTTAAACAAAGTTAGACTTTTTTGTTTTTGCTTTAGACTGTGACTGGTGTGAAAAGATCTGAGTAGTCCAGTGGATGGTTAGTCTGTTCAGCTAACTGAAGCTAAAGGAATTTCAACCTGGAAAGACTCACAGAGGGAAACAACAAGATTATGATTAGCAGGTTTATTAATAAAAATATCTGTTTGGCGCTCGGACCCTGGAGGAAGACGTATGCTCTGAGGAGAAGAGCGGACCCATCTCTGATTGGAGCGCTATGGCGGAGTCATCAGGTGGAGTGGAGTCGATGAAGGTGAGTCTTTCACGTTGAATTTTCATTAAAACTCCATGACTCACTATAAGATTAAGCATGTATTTCTGCAGTACCACTCACATATTAACATGCTGTAGACGACTTGTCTCTTAGTTAAATTATTTTCTGTTTGAAGCAGAAACACTGATGTTGTGATGTGTAAGCTTTTCAAAGATAGTAGACATGAGTTACATAAACGGCACATTTCTGTATGGTAGTGGGAATACACACACCAAACCGAAATTAAGGGTTCTGGGTAAGTAAATCAAAGTGTAGTGAATAATAATGGAAACAGGCATTATGATGCATATACAGACAATACTGAACCATCAAATGCTTGTTGATGGCGTAGTTATATATTGTTATAAAAACCAACCAATAGACCTATATTTTTAATGGAAAACTCCAAAGCTGCATAGATTGTTTTTGTTACTGAATTAATTCCTTCCATCCATCCCCGCCTATCCATGCAGGGTTGAAGTGAAGCTGGTGCCTATTTCAGCAGTACTTGGGCGATAGGCGGGGTACACCTGAAACAGGTCACCAGTCTATCACAGGGCATCACATAGACATACAGGACAAATGGATTCAAATTCAGGAATTTCTTGCTGCACGGCAGCAGTGCTTACAACTTTATTGCTCTGCAGCTCTTAAGTAAATGCCACACAGTAAAAATCATTAAATGGATCATCAAGAATCACAGCAGTCTTTTTCCTACTTTTCAAGTTGTGACTCATGAGTTTCACACTGTTGTTCTGTTCTAACTTCCTGAAGCAGCTAGCTGTGCTGTAAGGCTGTAATGCAAATGCAAATGCAATTGAACATTTTACTGCTGATGTTTTTAGTGTGTCCATCCTCTGGTGCAAAGTCCTACAATTTCTGTTTGAATCTCTACCAATAAACTACAAAACATTGATATGTCCTACAGTCACCACAAGGTGAGACTATGGCACTGACAGCTCTCCACACTTTTTACATCAATGCACTAAGATTTGTTAACCAACCCTTCAATCTTTCATCATGGTCAGGTCGAAATTAAAAGATACCTTGGGAGCTGATGGACACCAACCAATGCTATATCTTACTACTGTATAAAAATCTGCAACAAGGAAAGAAACCTCATTAGTGCAAATATGTTAATTTAGATGTATTATTAACAATTTGAATTAAATGTGCAGTTGCTGAGCAATTGTCCTCTAAAGCACTTTGGTGTTATCAGTTTCATATTTAAAAGTTCTAAGTCTTTATGAGACCAGCATGTGTTAGATAACTAATACAGTACATCAGAAACATTGAATTTCAGATCTCATTATTCCCAGCATTGCTAAAAGGCCATTTCACAGGTCTTCTCATATCTTCAGAGTTGTTCATGCTGTATATCACAAATCCCAGAAATAATTAATATTCAGAATCAGGGCCTGTGAATTGCTCTAACAGCTGAAAAACCTTCCCTGCTCATATTTCTATTCAGCTGCCAGAACATGCGGGTGTGGTTTCTAAGTCCTCTTAGAGTCATTATTTTTAGATGTTCAACACTTTTCAGGTGATTTAACATGTAATTGTCTTGAAGCTAGGCTGGGCAGTGCAGAAACAGTCTACAAAAATATAGCAACAGAAGAGCAATGAGCTGCAGATCTGACACTCACTAAAATGAAGCCATGGTTACAATCTGTGCGGCTGAGCACACATAACCACACTCTGTTTAGGGACTGAGATTTCCGTAAGAAACATTAAAATAATGTTTGTGTATGCAAGGGTGTAACACATTTAAATCTTGATGGCACATATGCACTCTGCAGCTGTGTTTTTTTTCCCTCTATGAGTGTTTGTTCTTGTGTTATTGCTCCCTGAGATACTTGATATTTAATGAGGGGAGGGAGAATGGGAAAGAAAGGGACACCTAGGCTTTGAGTGCTATTATTTTCTTTTTTTGTGCCTTCCCAAGTTTTGTTTGCTTACATGTGTTTTGCAAAGGGATATTATGTACACATTTTTTTCTCTATACCTGCAGGTGTATGGACATAATGAACTTAACTGACATCACATAACAAATCCATGTGTTTTAATATGTTGTAAGCCCAGCATTAGCAGTAACAACCGCTTCAGTGTTTATGGGATTTTTGTTGGTCATTCTTCCAGTAGCACATTGGTGAGGTCAGACCCTAATGTTGGACAGGAAGTCAAAACTTGCAGTCTCCACTTTAATTCATCTCAAAATTTTTCATCCTGAAGTTAGGGCTCTGTGCAGGCCTATGAAGTTCTCCCACACCAAACTTGCTCATCCATGTTGCTATGGACCTTGTTTTGTGTCCTTGTGCATCAGTTTTGTAATAGGAGGGGGCATACCCCAAACTATTTATACATAGTTGGCAGCATGAAACTTTACACTTGACAAAATGTTGGTAAATTTCATTCCCCTGGGAACTGACAAACCCAGACACATCCAGTGGATTGCCAGACAAAAGGCCATGATCATTCCAGATAACACTCCACTTCACTGGAGTTCAGTAGCAGTGTACTTTACACCACTGCATTGGATGCACATGCTGGTGTAAGGCTTGGATGAAGCTTCTCAGTATTGGAAACCCATTCAGACAGATAGCAACCTCTGTACACAATTCATCCCAGTATCTGTGATTTAAAATTTTCCCTTTTTTATTGCACAATGAAAATGTTCTCAACATCATTACACCAGCAGCAACCCAAGCCATTAAAACAATGCAGGATGGGTCTATTATTGCTTGTTGTTTATTCCAAATTATGAGCCTATCATCTAAATGTCACAGCTGAAATCAAGCCTTGTCTGGGCAGGCTACGTTTTTCCAATATGTTATTGTCCATTATTCTTGAATCTGTGGGAATGGTAGCATTAGTTATCTGTTCTACCAAAGTGGCACCTTTGGTGGATCTTCTGCTGCTGTAACCCATCTGCTTCATGGTTCAAGAGCTTGAGCGTTCATTGATGGTATTCTACCTTGGTTGTAAACAGTTATTTGAGCTACTGTAAACTTTATATCATTCCGAAACAGTTCTTATTCTTCACTTTTGTATTTGTGGAGCCTAGATTTTTTTTTTTTTAGAATGCTTGGACTGTGCTCGCCAACAGCAGCAACAAAACTATCTTTCACTAGGCGTGTGTCTAACACACAAGCAGATAGAGAAAAAATGAAGCACTTCAAGAGCTGGATCGCAATGAGAAAAATATTTGTTTTTAAGAAATACAGTGTGGGGAGAAGGGCTATTTTTTACACTTTTGAGATAATTTCTCTATAGGAAACCATGAACACCAAAACTGCATTAAAATCTTTGTGAGAAAAAACTTTATTCTGACTTTATTCTTTCTTTTCAAATCTTCTGAGTAGACGTTGACAAGCTAGAACATTACTGGACAAAGTTATAGCACAAAGCATGAAGAGACCTTAAAATTGTAGATGTCCAAATTCTGTCCAGCTATAAAGATAACAGTTTTAATTAACGAACTTGCAGACTTTGGCAAGCAGTTTTTGTGCAACGTTTGTGAGGCCAAAAACACGTAAGTCAAACTGTAAATTCCTGATCATTAATTTGAACTGAAACACCCCTTCTGATGACAAACTTTTTCAACAAAACACTTTTGAGACCTTAAGAAAGCCATGAGTCTTCACCAGCATATTTTCCTTAACTGATAGGATGCATATTCTGTTCATGTAGCACCATTGACTGATCTTTGGGTAATCACCATTCATCCACCAATATGGCCGTCATGGGAGTATCTAGTGACAGGTTTAGTTTTGCCTTTCTAAATTTAATATTATACCACCTGTTTGAGACTGGCCCATACTATACTGAGGTGGTTTTTCTGCTAGAATTTTTTCAAGTAGCCACCACAGGAGCTCCAATTTTGCCAGAAAGTAGCTATTTCCAACATTTCTGTTGTTGGGGGTAGGGGAGGCTTTTAAAAGATATCTGTTTTGATGGCATTCTCATAAAAAATAGAGACTGTCCAGCAGAACCCGGCTGATTATTTATACCCTTAAGCACTTATTAACTCTCCACCAAGCAAGATCTGAAAACACACCAGCAACTCTGCTAAACCTATTAGTTTAGCCTCTGTTCTTTAAAGCCATAGCACAAAATGCTCTCATTAAAAAAATGGGTACATTTTACATGTCTTGGCTTTGCTTGTGTGGATCAGACTGAAGAGGAAATAAAGGAAAAAAACAGAAATAAAATGTTGAACTAAATAATTTTTCCTTTAAAAAACACACAACTTAAATGCAAAACTCAAAGGTTCTGCTAATTGATAAAGGAACCTATTCACACAACATCTACAGTGAATTGCCAGATGGAGGATGTTCATTCAACTTTCATTTCAGTGAAAATAAACTAAATCACAGACACAGAACGCAATTTTATTTAAAGGTGGTATATCATGAAAAATTTATTTCTTCTATGCTTCAGAGTCTATATTTGAGTGTCTAAACCTATTGAAAAGAATATCTGGTTTTGCAATCCCTTTCATTTCAAGAACAAATACTTCAGTAAGTGGTTTAGTTCTAGGTAGAACAAAAGTAAACAAAAAATGCAGCCTTCTCACTTTTAATTGTAGTTAAAAATTTGTATGTTGCTGGTAATTACAAAGTAGTAGTTGAAGCAGTAGTTTACAAAAATGTTGAAAGACATTAATTATAATCCTCCAGCAGTGCTTTTTCTTTTCATACCCTGAAGTAATAAGAAATCCGTATTTGTTATATCACCATGTTCAAGCATAGTGGTGTTACAAGAACACTTGATGATTGATTTTTTTTTTAAACCATGTTGTCAAATAGAGAAGCTAAAAAGTCAATCGACGGCATTTTAAGTCAGAGGGTACTTATTTTTAACTTCCACCTCAGTAAACGCTGTGAGTCTAGATACATAAAGTCAAAAGCAAATGTTTTCCAGGCTGACATAGAGCATCGCGGAGACACTACATCTAAAGCTTGATTGAACCAAAATTACAAGAAGCAACCGCCTGCTGGTAGATGTTTCAATGGAATCACATAACCATGTTTTTTTTTCACTTTCACAGTGGACTAAAAGCACATTGTGGAAAAGAACTTCAAAAAATCAGCAATCATCAAGATACAGAGCAAAAGGTTGCCATGTAGGGAGGGTAGAATGATCGGTACCAAATGTTCAGTAGCAGATGGCTCTTTTTTGTACCTGAGAAAGTTAGGTACAAAATAGCAACTGCAAATGTTTGAAATGGGGAAATTATCATCACCCATCTTCATTTTCCATGTCATGAATATTCTGTAGTGACTTTTAAGTAAACAAGTAAGCACCTCTTATGACCCACTGGAGTTTTCTTGTTTAAGAAGCCTCTATTGATAATTGGCGAACATTTAGGGGAAAACTTGGTCTGATCTGGAGAGATGGCATCCATCCCACTTTGGATGGGGCAGCTCTTCTTTCTAGGAATCTGGCCGAATTTATTAGTTCTCCAAACTTCTGACAACCCAGGGTTCAGACCAGGAAGTAGGGTCGTAGTTTAACACTCCTCTCTGCAGCTTCTGTACTGCTACCCACCCATTACCCTATTAAGACAGTGTCTTGCCCACGG
>JAHUTJ010074739.1:0-24219 GCA_036250325.1 Characodon lateralis
CTGGCTTTTGAATAAAAACTGCTGTTCTTGGGGAAGTGATCAGAAGTATTCGGACGAGGTGTGATTGCTTCTCCTTGGCCAGAAATTTGAACTGCGCAGTTCGTGTTTTCTTTTATTACTTTGTTTTACTAGAACAGTATAGGATGTCTTAGCTTTACCAAAACAAACGAGCACGCAGGAGTTTTTAGGGATCAACTCCAACAATACCTATTTTAAACAGTAATCCATGCCTTCCTTACATCTAGGCTGGAATATTCTAATGCACTTTATTTTGGGATTAGTGACACATCTGTTAAGCACCTGTAGATTGTGCAAAATGCTGCAGAGTGACTTTTAACAGGCACCAGAAAGTCTGAGCATATTACTCCAAATTTAACTTTACTTCATTGGCTACCTGTGCATTTTAGGATCCTTTTCAAAGTTAATTTATTTGCTTGTTAATCTTTTAATGGCATGCCCCCCAGCGCCCGTCTCTGAGGTGCTACAGCCATATATATATATCCGCCCTCTGCCCGCCAGCAGCTCCTTAATGTGGCTAAACTAAGCTTAAACTTAGAAGTGACCATGCTTTTCTTGTAGCTGCTTGAAAGTTGTGGAACGATCTACCCTTGCATGTCAGACAGGCCTCTTTTCTTTCTGAGCTTAATAATCTTCTGAAAACATTTATTGCCAATGCCATTGGCACATATTTTCAGGCTTCACTATATTTTTTTACTTATTTATAACTTGTTTAATTTTCTTTCCCTTAGTTGTTTATGTAATTTGCATATGTACAACACTTCGTGGACCTCGGATAATTTTTAAAGTGCTTCATAAATAGATTTCATGGTAAGCTCTTTAGCAGTCCTTACTTTTTCTTTTACATTTTGTGTTGCACTAGCGGCCTTTATTTTGTAAACTGACTGATGAATATGGGGAAGAGAGAGAGGGGAAGACATGCAGCAAAGGTCAATGGGCTGGGACCCGTGACAGCTGCACCGAGGACTGTAGCCTCTGTACATGGCTTGCGCGTTTTAACCCTGCGCGATAGGGTACTGTGGGTAAACATGTTTACATTGTTATATTAGCATTCAAACCATGTTCAGACTGCTATCTTTAAGAACAGTCGTACAAAGTTGGTTTTGTTCATGTGAACTTCAAATATGTTAGCCTGATTAAAATTCCTTTCCTTTTTCTTCTCTGATGCCCATTTAAAGTAGCTACCAAACTGCATGCATTCATTTGTGGATGGTCAACTTATTCTCTTGGCACATCCATGTAAGCACTTAAGTGCTCTAAACTATTTATGATAAAAGCTAACATCATTAATATTTTGTGCACATGCTGTACATGCATACAATTACAATTCAGCGCTTCACCTCACCTCTGGGCGAGTATTAGCGCTCTTTGTCAGACAACCTATTAGGTTGATTATTGGCAAAAAAGGACTTCATGCTGGATAATGGCCATAACCCTTATACAGATTATAAACTGTTTACAAACCCAAAACAATTAGCTTGCTTTCATACAGCTAGATACAGCTAGAGTATGAGTATATGTGTGTGGCTATGTGTGATTAAAATTGTGATAGTTTAACAAGATTAGGTCTGACAATAACTGATGCCCCAACGCTGCAGTGACAAAGGAGTTCCCACTGCCCATAAATAAGGTTTAAGAGTCCTGGTTGGTTTTAACCTAAATGCAAATCATGTGCCTCAATGTGACAGGGCACTTTTTAAAAAGTGTGCTCACTCTCCCTTGAGACTAGTTTGCCATGAGAGTTTGAGTAATGAGACCACCATTGTAAAGGACTGCATTCAGTGCCACCCAGCACAGAAGAACAAGGAAAAAAGAAAAGAAAAAAATAGGGATGAAGGCTAAGATGAAAAAGCACAAAAGGAAGAAGAAGAATGGTGGAGAGGGACAGAAATAAAACAGAGTGGCCACTTACTGCAATTTAAGTAAATCAAAGTAATCTGATTGCGCCGCATTACTTGTTTACATCCCCTGAATGCAGATTTGCTGAACCATTTAGCCTAACAGCGTTTTAGTGCCTATGAAATTCAATAAAAGTAGAGTCTTTGACATTTTGAAAGCCTAACCTTTAATCCAGGCATAAAGAAATAGACAGTACCTGTACAGAGGTTTGCAACACAAAACATTTTAGAATTTCTTCTGTGATTGGCAGAGCAATTAGACTACCAGGGTTTAATTACTAAGAGTCTCAAATGAACTCAGAAAGACTTTAAAACACATTTTGTGGCAAAAGATCTTTAAGCCTTTGGGGAATATCACGTGACATTTGCAACTAATCAAGTTACATTAAGAAGTTCTCTACATTTAAAGGGATCTGATTGTTCTATCTTAGATATATACATTGAATGATTTATTTCCTAATTTTCTTCACATGCTTATAACATGCTTATTCATTTTATTTTTTTTATTCTGGTCAGGTAACAATAAAAACCAAAAACAAATCATGAAACCTGTCGTAAACCTGAGTTAGGTATATTCATACCTGACTAAGGTTTGGGGGTAGCTTGCTCATGTGCAGCTGTCTTTCACACAGACTATGATGATGTCTGAACTTTAACTTAATCATTGATAGAACTTGGACTCTCTTAATTTTTAGTCAGTGTGGTTTAGATTTACTGCCCCACTAGGGATGACTACACTTGTGAATCATGTAATTTTTGAAGTTTCTGACTCACAATTGACCCCAGCACACTTTGGAGGAAACAGGTGTTCCTGTAAACGTCAAAATAGGAATTACAAAGATTACAGACTGTTGAAGTCACAGGGGTTCCATGTCACACAGATTTACCAATGAGTGCTTAGAGATGTTTGCTTCTATTTAATAGACCTTGTATTCTTTTACACCATCTCCTTCTTTGCACAGAAGCATGGTAATCAACCTTGGATGTTTTGGTCATTCAATTTTAAAACAAACTTTATTATGTTTTATCACAAATGAATAATATTGTTTGCTTAATGAATAATTCTCTACATCGTTGCAAGTAACAATGCAGAGACGTTCAGCATGATATCCAAATAGTAATATTGAGTTTGTGAAATTATTATATAGAAAACAACATCAATAAACATTTTAGTATTTACTAAAAATTAAAAAAAGACTTTCAAAAAGGAGATAATATAGAATAATGTTTTTATTTATCAAACATCACTAAAAACTAATGACTATTTGCTCATTAGACTGTAAATGGTGCAATGAGAAAGAGGTTAAGGAGCACCACAGCAATGAAAAAATAACCTTGAAGTTAAATGTCAATCAATGCCTTTACATGCAACTCGGTCTTTATGACTTTTCTATCCTTTTACCTACATATGACCATTCAGATGTGTGACACAAGAGCAATGATATTTCTGAAACAAGGTTTCAATAGATCAAGAAAACCATCACTCTAAAAGTAAATTCATAATACAAGCATATACTATACTGTCAGCATATAACAGCTTTTATATTGGATTTTTTAAAGAAAAGGAAATATGGTTATTTGAATTATTATAATGTAGAAACTCATGAAATGAAAACTGAAGAATGCTGAATATCAAAGAGGTGACTGTTGTGCAGGAAGCCCAGAGCTATATTCCATTTTTCTTCCTCATAACCATTGAACTGAACTATACAAAACTACTAGTACCAAAAATATTATGATTTGGTGGGTTTGTGTTAAGTTCTGTATGGATCTTCACAGTTAAACATGAGATGACACATGAATTCACTTTAAAATTAGAAATTAGGAAACGCATATAGATCAGTGATTAAAAATAATACATCAGTGTTAAATCAGTTCTGACATAACTAACATGTAGCATATTTAAATCTAAAAATTTGTTGACAGCTTAGTTTTTTCAAACTTAATAAAAATTAAAACTTCCATTTTATTAGCTAGTACATCATTAAAAAAGGACAGAGTCAGTCAGGCAAAACAAACACCACATAGTTTACATTCCAATTTGACAGTCTGAAAGATTGTTAATAGCATCTACAGTATAATCTAAACTGGAACTACAGCAGATTTTATACAAAAAGCAAAGTTGTATTTATTTCTTCTTTACCTTGCATGTTGTAGAAGTTAGTATTGAATGATTTAAGCTGCATTAATTTTGCAACATATTTCTATTTTCCCTGCAAACTGAGAGGGCAGATGCACATACTGATTTATGCAGCACAAAATATTTTATCTCATGCTGAGTTATTTCTCACCCCGGCAAAAACCCAGTTTTACCCAGTGTGACAACATGCTGGTTGGGGCCATAATGCATTGTGTTGTGAATTTTAATATGGCGCCATCTGTAATGAACATGTAGTCTTCACCACTGCTGTCTAAATATGTAGGAGCCTCCATGTTCTAGGAAATTCTTATTACATGAGTGGTTATAATTTCCAAGTGGTTATAGAAGGAATCTAACCTTCTTATCTTTATCTCTACCTAAATGTAACATTCAATCATGCTGTATTATTGTTTTTGGGAGTGAAATGTTTAACTCTTTTAAACTTGCTTTGTGTTTTGTTGTCAAGTTATTGGGTTATCCTGCTGTCGTTCAAGAAACAAAAAAATAAGAAAACAAATCAACTAATAATGCTGTAACAGTACTTAGTTTTCTAATCTCACTAACAAATGAATCTTATTAGCAGTACCAAATTTCCTTCCACAGTGTAATTCATGAGATTTGACATTGAAAAAGTAACTGAAGTAATTGTGCAAAAAATACAAGACACAGTAACCATTGTTTAGATTTACCCCAAATATATAAAATTTCTTAACATCGGGGTACTGTCACACTGTTTCTGATCTTATCACATATGTTGGCATTTCTAAAAAATGGGTTTTATGTGGGTCTGATTGTGAATAAATGAAGCACATTCTTCATTCTGAAATATCAGTACCTCTTTATTTATAGAGTGCTGCTGTGTAAGGGGAGAGTACTTTTGCCTGACACCATTGTCTCTTCTTTTATACTCAAACAACTGCCCAACCTAGGCTAAAAGTTCATTGATCTATAAACCATATTTTAGTGTCCCTTAGTGATCAAGTAATAGTTCGCTGAACAGGTCAGAAAACACGTCAGACTGATCAGCTATTGAAGCTGCTCTAAGCATTCGCCATGGCAAGGTGAGTACATCTTCATCTGTGCTGACAGAGCGTTTGCTAGCATCGCATGTGATTAGGTAAATTTATTATGGTGTCACTACTGTGAAAATTGCGTAATTTGTACATAAAGTTTGTAACATTGTAGCATATGTTTAATAAGAAAAATTACAAATCTGAATTGCACTTCCTTTTCCTAAAACAGATGCACAGAATAAGGACTGACTGTTTCAAATAAGCAAAAACAAATTGCCTGCACACTGTTAAAAACTTAAGAGCTCAGGATTACTTGACAGCAAAACAAGCCTGAATGTTAGCTTTATAGCACACACAAGTTAGATAATGAAGCATATGGCTTAAATTAATGAATGCTTGACATTACCACATAAAATCCTTTTTTTTTTATTATTAGGCATGGAAGAAGTGTGTCTTGTTAAAACAGAAAACATATGGTGACGGCAAACACTATAAAAGAAAGACCATAAAGCCCATGCCAGTTTCAAATATGAGCATACACAAGCAGCTGAGAATTTAATGTGAAGATATTGACCGAGACGTTAAGCACTAATGAGACAGGCGAAGATATCTGTTTAGGGGAGATCAGGAGCTAAACAACCATCTGAGAGGAGTGCTATTTTTTGACGCCTGTTACCCAGTGGGACAGGAGAGAGGCAAGGAGGAGACCATATGGCCGTGGAGCTGTGCGCTAGAGCTGGGATTTAACAGCACCAGAAAAATGTGCATCTGTTGTGTGTAAAAGTGTTTATTTTATGGTGAAGAGTAGTGATGGCTGAAGCTATTCTGCTCACATCCTCATGCAGTGTGAACGGAAGCTGGCCTCTCTTCTTATTTCACTGTGGTAGTGGAAAGGGAGGATAAAAAAACAGGTAAGCGTGTTAAAACCAAAGCGAAGTATAGCAAGAATTATTGGTTTAAGTAAAGAGCCAAAAAGAAAGACAAGGAAATGACAGAGTCTGTATTTTGTTTGAACAAAAATCCAGCTTTAGCAGGTAGATTTAGTATTCCTCCCATGAGAAGTTCTGCTCCTTCACACAACACACAAATTACAAAGAAATCTACAAGTATCAGCTATGTCTCAAATTATTTGCAAATATATTCCAAATACCATCCACATGGAGTATTTAAAATCTTATGGCATTTAATCTCATGATATTATAACACCATTATATTTCAAATCAAAGGGCAGCATGACTTGCAGAGTCCAATCTAATTGCTGTAAGTATTTGACGTTCATCCAGTGAAGAAAATTACTTTTATGAACCCGAAGAAGGTGCTTTAAGCTTCCAACCTTGTAAGACAAGTATTTCTTGAGTTGTTGCCTTGCTTTTTCAACATAGTAAACTATTGAGTCTTCTTGTTGGGCTTGCCAACAACATTCGGTTACAAAAGCCTGCAAAATGTTTTTATTGTTTTGTGGAAGGATTTTGGACACTTTGTAGTATGATTGTCACAATACAAAAATCTCAAATACCATTCTGATACAAAGAAAAATTGTCGATAAGAAATACCATTTTTAAAGTTTTGGGGGGATAAAGCATTTTGTAATACAAATTAAAGCAACATAGACAATAAAAAAAAAAAAAACTTTTTGGTCCTATCTAGTGCATAATCAATCAATACGTATTACTCAAGTCATGAGTACTACATATTAAAGCTCTTTTACATATAAAACAGCTTGATAGAAGTGTTCCAAGATGAAAACAGCTCTGCTTTTATCTATTTTGATGCAAATGAGGCAAATGAGTTAAGTGCAAAATGTATTATGAAACCCTACCTGAGAGACAGAATAAGAAGACATAAAGACAAATAAAACATTAAGAATGATTTGTAAGGACTGGAGACTGGATATGTGGCTTCATATAGTTTTTCAATTTGCCAGAACTGTATGTGGTTATCTCTAATTCAAAATTTAAACCACCTAAGCTGATCAAATTGGATATATCTTTAAAATACAGTTTGTGAACATTTACGCTCTTTATGAAAACAAAAACAAAAAATGTTTGTTTTTGTTTTGTTAATGTTTCCAAATATATTGCTTACAGGTAAATTGTTGCAAACCCAAAATCTGGTATCACCTTGTCTTATGAGATGGCTGTATCGTTACACCCCTACCACCTACAATACGTTTATGCAATTCTCAGACAAAGAAATCTGCTTGATCACTCTGCAAAGGAAAGACCATGCTGATGAAATTACAGAATGTCTGTTTTGAAAGCCCTTTGGGGAAGCAGAAAGAAATCCTAAAATAGCAAGCATTTAAGGTCTAGTCCAGGCATGGCCAGATCTTTTTTTTTTTTTCATAATTTTAAAAGCCCCGGTTTTAGGTGAAAGGTGCGAGAAGACAAACATAAGAACAAAAAGTCATCAAAGTAATTTATACAAAAAATATTCTCCCATGTCCCATTGGAACACCTCAGTCCTTGTTTTAAGGTGTTCTTTGTTCAGCCTTGCCAATTTTCTACATGAATGAAAATGGAAAACAGAGCAATCAATCAAAGTTGGTCCATTTCCTAACGAGCTTCTCAGAGCGGGACTTTACATATTAACCAAGACAGGCGGCAAATGGTAATTTGTGGTAGCTTGCGAAGTTGTTCTTTTAAAATTTAATGTCAGATGATTATGTATGGGACTCAGAGCATAGAGGACAGGAAGAATAGTCAACTTCAAGGTGAGCCCAGATCACAGGAGGCTCTGCCAGCAGCTGCTGTAAAATACATGGGGTTCTGTTTGATGAGATTCAAAAAGACTGCCCCAACTTGGCCATGCTCCAGTATAGAAATGTCACACATCTCGCAGAGTTTCTGCGATTGCGATCACACTGATGAATCCTATTAAAAAGAACAAGGAGGAGCAGATGGAATGGATTGTTGCCAAAGAATGGAGGCTTCAAAACTGTTTCAACATGTTGTTAAGCTGTTTAAATAAAAGGCACTGAGGTGTAATGCATCACTGTATGAGGAGGTAAACAAAATAAGGCTGGGAAGGCAAACTCTGTTAGCGATTTGTTTGGTTCATTTAAGCTGAATTTACAGAGTGGAATAAGTAGCTGCTTACCACTGCAAATATAGAGTCCGCTCATGTGTACAGGTAGTGTACAATCCCGTATTGCTTTCGAGAAGACTGTCTAAAATAACCAATCTGTTATAAACAATGTGATATTTCACACAGTTCATCTATTTAGGATGAACACTTCTGCTAAATAAAATACTTTAAAGGATTCAACTTGATGATGAGGTAAAAAAACATGTCTGATATATGCGGAACTTTGCAAGCACAGCAAACCAAGAGCTGACAGCTGAAGCGTTGTTAGTCAGGTAATGATAAACGGGAGAGGGAATGGGAGAGTGCAGACAGCTGGAGAGGACCAAACCTCAGTGGGAAAGGTCGGGAATGTGGGGTGATCTTTTAGAGTCTTAGAACCCAGGTTTTTGCTTCAATAATCAGCAAGGTTGCATCAAATTTCCTGTAATAATTGTGTAAAATAAGGGGTCAGATTATTCAATGATATGGTGTGGCGAAAGAAAGTGGAAAAGTATACATCCTTGTACTTTCTGCTGAAAATGAAGAATATGGTTGAATATGATCCAGTTTGTTCATCTTAGCCTGTAAAGCATTTTCAGTCTGTCTAACAGTGTTTTGGGTCAACATTTCCCCTCAGCTCCAGATTTCTCCACCACTTACGAACCAAGCCAACTTTGAGTGAGATTTGCTGCAAAATCCCTACTGCAGCCAAACTCCATCTTCCCACTTTGGTTCACATACAAAAACAGTAAACAATGAAGATGACAAAGATAACTTATACCTTTTGCACTAAAAGGATCCAGTTTCACTTAGAACATGTGGGCTTATCAACAGCAAGTGTATCATTTCTCCATAAAAATCACCAAAGTGTGAAAACTGTTCCTTAAGCAGTGCAATCTCCACTCCAACAACACTTACTCTACATGCAATTTGCACCTATTTTTGCATCAATTTCCATTTGTCCTCTCTTCAGCCATAAGTGATTAAAGAGATAAGGCAAAAGGTTTTAGCATCTTATTATATCAGTTAACACTAAACTCCAGGTAAGAACTTGCAAAGGCACTTTACACCTGACTGGAGGAATCCCTCAATAGTATTTCTAACATCAGTAGGTAATGTTATAATAATAATAATACATTTTATCTAATAGGTGCCTTTCTGGCACTCAAGGTCACCTTACAATGAATACAAATCAATATTAAAAACAAGAACAAATAAAAAATAAAATTAAAATTAAAACACAGCGATCAAGCAGTTAAAATGTAACAGTGAGAAATAATCAAGTGCAGAAGGCAGTACTAAACAAGTGAGTCTTTAGTGAAGATTTGAATTGAGAAAGTCAATTTATGTTCCTTAAATCGGACGGTAGAGAGTTCCAGAGCCGAGGAGCAGAGCGGCTGAAAGCTCTACCCCCCTTATGGTGGTGAGACGGGCAAAGGGAACAATCAGGTGAATAGATGAGGACGATCTGAGAGTGCGAGAGGGAGTAGCAACATTGAGAAGATGGGATAGATAAGGTGGAGCGAGATTATGGACAACCTTGAAAGTGAGAAGAATGATTTTAAAGTCTATACGGAACTTGATGGGGAGCCAGTGGAGCTCTGACAGAACATGAGTGATGTGATGGAAGGAAGGGGTTCTAGAGATGATACGGGCAGCTGAGTTTTGAACTAGTTGAAGCTTATGAAGAGATTTGTGTGGAAGACCGAACAGGAGGGAATTGCAGTAATCAAGACAGGAAGTGACAAGGATATGAATGAGGATGGCAGTGGTATGTGAAGTGAGGGAGGGGAGAAGACGACTGATATTTCGCAAATGAAAATAGGCGGACCGGGTCATGTTATTGATGTGAGATTGGAAAGAGAGAGTACTGTCGAGAATGACACCCAAACTATATACGTGAGGCGAAGGGGAAACAGAGCAGTTGTCAATATCAATGGAAAAACAGTTTGTTTTGGATAATGTGGTTTTTGTGCCAATTAGGAGAACCTCAGTTTTTTCACTGTTTAATTTGAGTAGATTGGTGAAAAACCATGATTTTGTTTCAGCCATACAGTCAGTAAGGGAGGTAGACAGAATGTTGGGAATGGGTTTGCAGGAAAAATAGAGCTGGGTATCATCTGCGTAACAGTGGAAACTAATATAGTGTTTCCTAAAGATATGGCCAAGGGGGAGGAGGTAGATTATGAAAAGAAGGGGACCCAGGACAGAGCCTTGGGGCACACCGGAAATGACAGAAGAAGGCTGAGAAGAAAATGCTATTAGCTGAATTAATTGAGAGCGATGGGAGAGATATGATTTGAAGCAATTTAGAGGGGTCTGAGTAATACCAATGGAGGAAAGTCTATTGAGGAGGGTGGTGTGAAAAATGGTGTCAAATGCTGCACTTAGGTCAAGGAGGATTAGGATGGAAAGTAAGCCTGAGTCAGCTGCCAAGAGGAGGTCATTGGTGACTTTTATGAGAGCAGTTTCTGTACTATGGAGAGGGTGGAAACCAGATTGGAACTGTTCATACGGGTTGTTATGAGATAAGTATGTGTGAAGTTGAGTAGCTACTACTTTTTCTAGAATTTTGGAGATGAAGGGTAGATTAGAAATTGGTCGAATATTATTGAAGTTAGTGGGATCTGCACCAGTTTTTTTTTCAGAATAGGACTGATCACTGCAGTTTTGAATGAAGCAGGAACAGTTCCAGTGGAAAGAGAGGAATTTATAATAGTAGAAATGATAGAAACCAATGAAGGAAGACAGGCTTTCACTAGCACTGAGGGGAGAGGGTCTAACTGACAGGTGGATGGTTTAAGCTTCTGGATGATATCTGAGATTTCTGGGATGGAAGGGAGATGAAAGAAAGAAAAGAAATAAGCGGNGATAGAAACCAATGAGGGAAGACAGGCTTTCACTAGCACTGAGGGGAGAGGGTCTAACTGACAGGTGGATGGTTTAAGCTTCTGGATGATATCTGAGATTTCTGGGATGGAAGGGAGATGAAAGAAAGAAAAGAAATAAGCGGGAGGAGAGAGTTCAGAGGTAACATTGGAAGTTGGTTGTAAACTAAGATGATGGTGAATTGTCTAGATTTTTTCATTAAACAAAGACATGAGTGAGTTACAAAAATTAGTTGAGTACAGATGAGGAGGAAAAAAGTCTGGGGCTTGAGTAATATTCTTATATAATGAGAAAAGTAACTTTGAATTTCCTTCATTAGAGCAGATTATATGAGTGTAGTAATTGGATTTTGTTTGAGTAATACAGTCCTTGTAGTGCAGCATGTGGTTTTTGTACATGTCTTTATGAACAGAAAGTCCAGTTTTCTTTTGAAGCCGCTCAAGTTGCCGTCCTTTGGTCTTCATGAGTCGAAGTTCAGACGTAAACCAGGAGGCAGAAAGGGAGAATGAGACAGATTTAGTTTTTAGCGGAGCCAGGGAATCGAGTACAGAACGAAGACCAATATTGTAGTGTGATACCAGTTCATCAACGGTGGTTACATTATGAATGTCCATTTTGGAGTTAATGTTAACGGAGAGGGAATCTAAGTTGATGTCGTTAATTTTGCGGAAGGAAATGATACGGGGAAGTTTAGTGATGGACAGAGAGAGTCTGACATTAAATGAGAGGAGAAAATGGTCTGTTATAGGTAGTTCATCATAATATCATTCAAAATATAACATAAATCCTAATACTATTTTTTGATTACATTGCTCCCTAGGTAGGAACAAGATTCAGGGTTTTCCTTCACCAATTACACGACATTTCTGAGGCAGCATCACTGTTACGCCGCATACGAACTGGGGACCAGCCAAACTCGGACAGAGCATCGTCCGCCTGCTGGAGACGTCCCAAACGGAAGCTTTGTCTAGAACCACGTCTGGATGTCCATGCACGAGGCTTTGGATTCATCTGGAAACATTCAGAGGAAATAGTTAAAAAACACATTGTAACTGCCTGTACGTGGTTCTGTATGTTTGAAGGAATTCACAGTATTCAAGCTGTTGAAAAGAGGAATAAGTTTCCTACCTGAACAAAAACTGCTGTGTTCATATGAAGAGTCTCAACTCGATCAGACAAGTGATTTAACCATTCCAAATGGTCACTGATTGACTGGCTCAGGTCACCGTTGCTCTGTTTCAAGAAAGGGGGGGGGGAAAAAAGCATCAAGTAGAGCATAATTAAAATTCAGTTTGACTTTTTGATGATAGATAGATGAGGGTTCAAAGAATCTCACCGCTGACAAGTTCTCCTTCACTTCTAATGCAGAAAGACGAATGTGCTCCAGTTTGTCAATTTGTTCTTTCAGTCGATCATTAAGCTCCTGCATCATCATCAGGCCCTCGTCTGATCTGACTGCACTCTTAGTGGCCATGCTGGGTCTAGGAAAAATTATTGCTTTTTTACAAAGACCACATTCTGTTTTTTTAGAACAAACATTCTGTTACCAGCTTGTTAGATTATTATTATCTTATAAACCCGAATGCCCAGCCTATTTTGCTCAGAAATACCTTGGTGATCTTCAAATTCATAATTCACTTGGTACATTAACTAGTTAAAGAAGCAACAAAGCAGTTCCTGAGCATACCCTAACTCCATGGTTCTAAAACTTTGGTACATGCATCTCTGGTGGTACTTGGGCTACATTTTGGTGGTACTCAGAAGAAATTTAGCTATGTATTACTTGAGATAAATACAAGCAAACTGTGAAGTAGTGGATGGCATCACACTGGCTCTGGTGCTGATGGCTACTTATGCTGTGTCCCATCTAGATGTGGAAATTATATTTAACCTGATTTAACCATGCTCCAATTCTAAGTTTGAAAAGCAGTAGAAATTGCTAATTAATGTTTTGTCACCAGACTAACTTCTATTACTAATAAGAATGTATTTTACTTCATTTTGTACTTTCAAATACAGTAGCAACATGGTTACTAAGGCTGTACAGTACTGGGTTTGTTACCAATTTAATGAAAACAGTTATTTTCTTCAACTGTTGGGTTTTAAAGACAGGGTTGGCCAAAAATCCTTCTAATTTCCAACTTAGATTTCTGGTTTTTAGATACTTCCATTCAAACAAAAAAAATGTAACTTTTAAGTAAAAATGTTTTTTTGTTGTCTTTTTTTGTTGTTGTTTTTATTACATTGATGAGAATAACCCTGGAAACCTATGTATTCCTTTCACTGTAAAAGTGCCAAATTAAGCATGTGTATTGACCATCTGTCACTATTTTAATTTACCTGAGAGTCAGTTTATGTCCCAGGACAATATGACACAGCAATCTAAAAAGATCCAAGTCCTGTTCTACTGCTTCAAAAGATCTTGAAAGATGGTGAAACTTGAAAAACCTATTTATAAAAAAATAAATAAAAATTTAATTTAATTTAAAAAAAGAAAAAGAAAACCTATTTGAGGTTTGAGAACCATCTGTCTATGCAGGTTTTGCTGTGTGGTTTTATTTTGTTCCCTCAAGAACCAAAAATCACATCTTTGGTTTTCTATATCGAACTTTACTATGCAAAGATATTGTACTGGAGCAATGGGAGCGTTTCCTATTGTTAGTAGTAATAATACCAGCAAGACTTTGTGATGAAAAAGAAACTTTGAATCCCTCAACAAGTTTATAATTTCAGGTGATTTTCACATACTACTGCTTCATTGGGAAGCAATAAAATAACAGCATACTATTGTCTAGAAAGCTTCACAATCAGTAACTCAAATGATTCCTCCTTTTATGAATGAATCAGTGGGATGCATGTTTCATGTAAAATGAATGTGATCAACAAAAAGCTCAGAAAATAGTCCAAAAAATCTATCAGTGTTCCAAAATCAAGTAGAAAATGTGTTTATTCAGTGAATTAAAGCACTAACATATATTTTGGTTATATCCCCACAAGGATTCCCAAGAAAATCCTGCCTGAGCTGTCGAGCTGTTACACAACTACTCAGAACTAACTAGTTTGTAGCTATTATGGAGACTGATGTAAATGCAGTGGTCGTTCATTTTGAATATCTCAAAAGAAGAGTCTAAGTTTGACTGTTGAACAAACATAAAAATTGCCATTTTTAAACCTATCGCGTTATTTGCGCGAGCTGGAAAACATCAAAGCCTCTGGCGGCGGCATTGAGACGCTCGCGAGAAAAACCAGAGTTAAATAAAACCAAAGTTACCTTGTTTATCTGAGGTAAACACAATAGTAATGCTTGGACGTGGACCGCTGTAAAATCCGGGGATGCAGAGGAATCTTCCCCTTTTCCGCATTCTGAAAAATTTCTTCCTTCCGCCCCCATGCCTCCAGCTCTCCTCAGAATGCTTTTATTGGAGTAGAGTATGTCAAGAACAGAAAGAAAAATGGATTAGGTTACCCTAAATATATTATAATTATAAATATATATATATTGAGGAAACCACATAGATACTTAAATCCAAATAAACGATCATTTTTTCTTCTTGAAAATAATTATTTTCCCTTTCTGCCAATATTCTGTGTAATCGCGTGGTGGCAGTGTTGCACCTATGACGTGGTTTTCCAGCTGGTAAAAAATGACAGATGAAGACAGAATGAATAGACTGTTCTAGTGAAGTCTTTTGTAGAGCTTTTTGGCAGAAGTTTGATTTGTTTTTTTGTTTTTTTACACACATCTTACTTGGCCAACATGTTTTAAATGTGTTGTAATCTCAATCCATTTTGTTAACAGTTTCCAGTCATTGTCTTTCCATCATGTTACAAGTTTCCTATTCTGCTGCACCTAACTGTTTAGGATTGGTTCAACTGATTGTTTTGTTTTTTTCTTTTGGAGTCTGCATCTCTATGTTTCTCATTGCTGCACATCTGTCCGAGAAAGCTCAGCAAGCCATACACCTGGGAGGATGAAAGATATTTCCCTCAATACTCAAACACACTCCGGAAATTTTTCACGTTTTGTCACCTAAATCATCCACATTCAACGTGTTTCGTTAAAAATTTCAGGTGACAGACCAAACTGGAATATTGTATTATAACTGCATTGAACTGTTTTGATCTTTTCAATTTTATTCCTGACCCGTCTTGTGTGTTCATTGTTCTTTAAGATGCTGTTCGTTCACAAACGTGTTTCAAGGGTGACTGTTAGACTCACAAGTCTCATTCTCCTCTTTGACACAGCTTTACAACAAGAAAAGACATCAGTATTGTGCTTACCCTCAACCTGATCATAAAAGAACAAAAAAAAAATCCTGCAGGTTGAAGTAAATAAAGATTGAATTGCAAAAATTGTTGGTGAAGAATGCAGAAAACAATCAAAAATCAACGCTTCTTGGATTTCAAAAATGATTTTAGTATTTTCAGAGGCAGTATCATGATCCCAACATGTACATGGAACTTGTGAAGAGAATATTTAAAGCAAGTGATGAATTTCCAAGCTGGCAGTACTTGTGTTGAGGGTCAATGCTGGTGTTTAGACTCCAGGTCAGATTTACCCACCCATTATAGTTGGAAAAACCTGTAGAATAGAGTTAAAATAAAAACTGCACTTCAATAATTTTCATAATGGATGCAGGACATTTTGCAAACTTTGACTTTTATACTTGAGCGAGGTACATATATTCAACAATACCTTTATGAAACCACAACTGCTTTATTTTTCTTTCAATAATCTGCTATTTTTAATCAAGGGAGAGTACCGACCAAATATCTGAAAGGATGATCGAAATGTTGAATCAGATGCACTTCTCCTCTGACCAAAAAAGAAAAATGCATCACAAAAGTAAAAAAACAAAAAGTCAGGGCAGCATCCATGTGGTGATACAGTGATGAGAAGTATGAACTTTTGCAGAAATATATGAAAACACTCCAAGCCCAACAGGTTCACCAAGGGAAAGCAGTCCATGTTAAGAACACAGCGAATCCTTTATAGTGCCACAATATTTAAAATAAAATTGACCTCTACCCCCCAGTTGACAAGGCATGACTGTACAGTTAATTATGCATATACATAGAAACCAGTGAAACACTGTAATAAAGAAAAACATTTTGTAGTGTCATCGAGCATGATGGCAACATCTAACCGGTAATGACATTGGTACTCTGAGTTCCAAAGTTAAGTGCAGATTATGAACTAAAATAAAAACAGATTCCTTTTTGCAATCCGCTGGAACGGCTAAGCTCACACATAAAACATTTAACAAAACAACAAAAAAAATAAACCCAAAAAGCAAAATGAGAAGACTTTTATTAAGCAAGCAGCACTTGATGCCCACTTGTAAAAGTTTAAAAGAAAGGAAAAAGTCTAACTGCCCCCCCCCCCCTAATTATGATTACAGTTAGGTTTTGTTTATTGCTAGTGCCACTTCAGAGACCAGATGTTGATTAATTGAACTGTTTCTTTACAATTCCCTACAGGGCTGTTCAGTAGGATCTGAATTAAAGTTAGATAAATCGCTCCCAGGAGCCTAAAAACTCCAAAGAAAGTTCTGCTGATCTCCATCCTGAGGGACGGAGAGAAAAGAAAAATCACTTTGAAATCACATGTTCAAGTGAATTCATTACAGCCCAAGCAAAGCAATAGGGAAGCTATAATTTCATTGAGCAATTTATGGGTTTCCTACATTAACGGCCACCCCCCACTCCCTCCCTAAAACATACACTTTCTAACAAGCCCCAAACTGTTGCCAGCTGATCTGATCATAAACCATACAGCTACTGATCAAAAGAGAGTACAGAAAGTCTTTGTAAAACGTTGCCAGCTGCTAGACGAGGGTCCTGCCAGGTCACACACATTCGGCAGATCACATGCACACGCTCTGTCAATGCCAGTGGCGTTCCCATGGAAGAAATACGATTTCAAATGTCCGTCCTTTTCCTTTAATTTCATAAAAAGAGCGAAGTGAGCAGCAGAATGTAAAAACCAAAGAACAGCTTTAAGAAAAGAAATATTTTCTACTAATCCAAGTTGTTCCGACTGCTTATGGGGTTCATATACCTCCACAGATGCAATGCTGGGGTGATGCACAATGTTGACATGCAAGGAAATTATCTTTTTTAATAATGATTTAATAACACAAGTCTTTCACAGGTGGCTTGAATGGGTGGTCATGAAGGTAACCTTTATTTACTAGCAAAATCTGAAAGGAAATGACAAAGGAAGTGCCCCACTGCATTTCAAAGTTGTTAAATAGGAAATAACAGACTTTGCTTCTTACAGTGGGTTATGTACTCAAGTGTCCTGTCTGTTCTGGAGGGCTGCAGTTCATATACAGGAAGCAAATACAGTTTGGCAAAACAGCATGAAAAGTGAACCATCTGAGTAGGCCATCTTACTTTTTCCACACTTACAAAAAAACAAACAAAAAAACACAAAACAAGTATATTTAGTCCAAACCAATCTCTCCTTAAAAGGGTCTAATAATAAGTTAAAGAGGACCTTGGAGAGATCAGCTTAAAAGATGGTCTGTGTGTATGCATAATATATATTTATATATATATATATATCTCTATAATTGGTGTGAAATAATAGTGTCCAGGTTCTGGAAGTCCACGGTTAATTCATTGTAACTGCATGTTTACCCCCCTTTGCTTCAGAGCCATGGGAAATTTGGGTGTTTCAAAGGCTCGGACATCTCGTCGAGGATCTTTGAGTTGGCAGGCTTGGCGGTGATGAGGATCTTTAAGGTCCATTGTTATGCCTTGCCTCCTTCTACTTTGACAGCCTGGGGTTTAATGGCTCCAGTGCGTGCTGGTTTGGCTTGACCCGTGGAGGGTAAGGGCTCCTGGAGTTTGCTGGTCATGCCCCCTGGTGGTGATTTGCCCTCCCCCAATGCTTTGCGCATTTCTCGCAATGCTTTGCTCTACACAAGGATAGGAAAAAAAAAAAATAGTAAGTACAGCCTGACAGGCCAAACATTTAGCATTGAATAAAAATGTTGACTTCTAAAGTTATTCAATTTGGTAAAGTGGGATAGCTATCTTGACTATTTCCTTCATCTATCGGTTTTGTACCTGCATTGATTTTTGTCTGATACCTTGAGATGAGACCAAGAGATCAGATGGTGACAAAAATGGTCTTTTATACTCAGATTATTATTATTTTTTTTTTAATTAGTGAACGCAGCACTAACAGTTTGCACCAACACCATTCCTAAATGCTGTTACTTAGGGAAGAAGACTCAAAGCTAGACATTTTCAGTATCAGCAAGGTGTCAGGGGAAGCAGAGGTGTAAAAAGCTGTTCAAAAGGAAACTTTCTATGAAGGCAGGCTGGGTTCATTCAGGCTGCCACAACAGTGAGCCTTCAGCAGATAACAGGAATGTATTTGCAATGTGGTACAGCAAAGTTAGTCTGTTTTTCCTTTTAAAATGTTTTTATCTATTAGGGAACATGTTGGATTTGAAAACGGTTGGCCTCTCTTTTGGAAATCTAACACTTAAGGTGAGGTTCTACTAGCTCAGCAGGAAATACACTGGTTACACTGTTTTGGCTAACTGCACTAACTGTCCCAATGATTATCTTCCTATATTCACTACCGTTTTTAAAAAAATCAACTCTGTACTCATTTAGTCTTTGTTTTAAAATAATGCTAAAATCCTAAGTTTATAACATGATTTATTTCTCTTACACAGAGTGATGTACCCCGTGCTCCTAATATAATTCATGTTTGATCACACAATGGCTTTGAAATGCAAAGGCTGCTTTACATCTACAATAAGTGACTGAATAACTTAACACATCTGGGTTAAATCGGAGCTGTTTCCCGTCAAACATCAACTTAAACAGAGCTGTTGTTTATTCTGAAAGGATCCTATAAAAAAAACCTGAATATTATGTGAAATGGTGCATGACCATGTTTTGAAATGTCCAAAAAAAAAAAAAAAAGAGGTTTGGGTTATACTTCGTCTTGTAAGCAATATATGAAGCAACTCATAAAAGATATCTGCTGTAATTTATCTTGGGTGTGATTTGTAAAGATACCGCTGTTCCATAACCTATAAGGTTTCACTGCATTAGTAGACTTAATTATGCAGAAGGGATGTTTATTATAAAACAAAAAAATGATTTTCTCCTACGTGTTATTGTAAAGGATGTTAATTGTTCAATTTATCCAGATATTGGAAATGAAAAACATCTAAAGTGTTATTTAAATTTCATAAAGAAAAATCTGAATTCTCTAAAACCAGTATCAGGTATCAGAAATAAAATTATTTTTTTTATAGACCGGAAATCGGACACAAAAAAGATCAGTGGATCGCTACTGATAAAATAAATCTAGGTTTTATTTTAGGTCACAACTGCCACAAGACAAATTAGCTTTTCACAAACACTTTACCACAGACTAAAAATGAATCAGTAATATAGTTAAAGCAAAAGAAAGTACAACAAAGTAGCCTAAAAAACTGCAATGATATCTGATCATATCTTAACTATGCACAGGCACTGCTTAAATGAGATGGATTGATGGCATTTAATTTAACAATTAAAGATTGTTGCCGTTACAACGGGAGAAGGAAAGTCAGAAATCCTGCACATTTTCATATGAATAATTCAAGTTACTAGCATTAATATGAACTCCTGAAAATAATACTAAGCCAATAAAAACTGGTCTAATTATTTCAAGTCAAAAGGAAGAAAAATACAAAAAGCATCAAGAGTAGAAAAAAAGAAAGTAGAATAAAATAAATTACCTATATTTATAGTGGGTGGCTCACCTTCATGCCATCCTCTGGCCCTTTGACTGGGGGCTCAGGGACTGAAGGAGGGGTGGAATGGGAGGGGTCCCGGCCAGGATTGGGGTAAGGGGGGGAGCGGATGATGACGGGCTTGTTGACCTGCATGACAGGTCTCTGAATGGGACTGGGGAAAGGGCCTGTGGTGGGGGGCCGCATGTGCATTACCATGCTGCCTTGAGCAGGTGATACCTGGTAATCATGAAAGAATAAAGATAGGATAAAAACAGATTAGCTGTGGGAAATAAAAAGCAAATATTTAGTGTTTAGTGAACTTCATACTGTATCTTCAGATATGAATCAAATACTTCAGTGTTTTGTTATAGGCCTTCTGTATTCTAAATATAAAAACCAACAGTTAGGACTGGCCCAACTGTAAAAGATGATTTAGACATATAAAACATATTCAAACATTAGTATGAAAAACACATACAAACCTGTTGAGTAAAAAGTGCAGGCAGAGGACCCACAGGCCCACTAGGACAAGAAGGCTTCCCACTGGGGCTTGCAGACCCAGGCCTGTTAAGGACAGACACTCGTAAAAATTATGTTTAAGAGCAATGTGACACAGTTTAAATGCATTCTTACTTTTATCACAATTACAGTTGAGTTTTATATAATTAGAAAAAATAGCTTCCAACCACCTGTAGGAACCTCCAGATAAACCAGGGGAATGATTGGGCTTCTCAGAGAACTGGAATCCTTTCATTTCCATTTGTGAGCTCTAAAAATGGCACAACAACAGACAAATAATCAACACACACATGATTAAGTGGAGCAGAGTGGAGTTTTATCGGTCTAATTTATTTTTTATTTAACTGCTACTGCTTGGTGTTTAAAAATGAAAGGCGATTATAAAATTGTTTAGAACGCAGGATGCAAAACAAAGATCAAAAAAGACCCACCTCTCTGCTGCCAGTCATAACAGCAGCCTGGGAGCCTGGTGGGAGCATTCGGCGCGGCCCTCCCACCGACAGGTTCTGTCCTTGTGGTAACTGGATTGACTGAGGGAGGATGAGGTGCTGCTGAGCTGAACCATAGCGCAGCTGTGAGCCAGGAAGGGGCATCGTTACCTGGCAAAATAAAACATTCCATTTATTTACAAGAGTACTATTTGTTTATTTTAATATGTCTTCAAAATAAAACTACAGTGCCTTGCAGAAGTATTCATATTAAAGTTGGTGCATAATGATAAAGTGAAGGGAAACTACACACTGTTTTAAATTTCTATTGTTAAGTAAAAATCTAAAAGGTTTGGTGTGAATTTTTACTTGGACCCCTTTACTCTGACACCAAAAGTACAATTTATTGTGTTTCTTAGTTCTTATGCTGCTGTTTGTTCATTAATGTTCTAACACAGACCTGATACCATAACAGCATCTGTATTTATACTGAGCTTAAATAAAACATAGGTGGACAACCTTTAACTATTTAAGTGGCAACTGAAGGCAACTGGTTGCACTACTTTTTTTTTTTTTGAGGGATTTTCTTTGAATTCCACACTTCTCTGATTTCCATTTGAAAAATCTTTGAAAATGATGCATTTTTTTCAACTTTATTACTACACTCTACTTTATGTTGATTTATTACATACATGCTTTAATACAGTGAAAAAAGGTTATTATTTATAATACTTTTGCAAGGCATTATACTTGCAACTTGAGTTTACTCCAAAATCTTAAGAGTCATCAAAAGCATTTCTGTTCGCTAGGGTGTTACCAAACTGAGTTCACCTGAATGAGCTGGGAGTCCATCAGCTGGGAAGAACCCATACCAGGCCCTTGGTTCATCTGACTGTCGTAGACAAGCTGCTGGTTGCCGTTCATAGTCTGGTAGTGTGAGCCTGACTGTGGTTTCACCATGTCTGACGGCTGCATGCCAGGAAAAGCTGAGTAAGGACCCTTAAGGGGGGTCCCACCAGACAGCACCATAGGGTTGGGCTGTGACAGGTTGGGGTGCATGTAAACCTGGGACCTGCATTGAGGAAGAAAGACACCCAGCATAAAACTGGATTTTAAACCCCTTAAATAACAAGAGAGAGACAAAAATGAGAAATGACTGTGTGGTGGTCAATGAAACGTTTTAGCTTCAAGTACCTGAAGGGAGGCATGGAGTTAAACATCTCTTGCGACTGAGAGACAGGCAGACCTCCACGAAGCCCCAACTGAGCCTGAAGAGATGTGTGTAAAGAGATGGGAATCTGCTGAGCTGCTGCAGCCTGAACGGGCGAGAAAGTGTAAAATTACAACAACCTGTTGATGCAAACGTGTGTGCAAGTGTAGGTTTATTTTTCTACCTGTGGATAGGTCTGCTGCTGGGTCATGGTGGGGGGAACGAGGCGTGGCTGACTCTGAAACACATGACCGTCCATATACAACGGTGGAATAGGATTACCTACGATAGGGTTAGAAAGAACACACTATTGAGTTCGGTTCACAGAGACTGAGCCATTGGGTAATAATTAAAACCAAAATAAAATTCTACCTTGCATGGACATGGAAGGTGCCACTGATGCAACAGGCATTGGAGGCATGGAAACTCCAAAAGAACTATAGCTGACTCCAGTGGATGAACCAGCACTGCAGGGAGGCTGAGCACCTGAAGCGCCGCCACCGGGGGAGCCTTGCTCTGGGAGAGACTGCGAGTTCTCCCAGGCTTTGCGTGCCGACTCCATCTGCGGAAAAAGAAACAACTAAAGTAGAATTTCACACATAAAAACAAGCTTTAGCTTTTAGAACTCAACAAATCTGAACTGTACAAACAGGCTTAATATATTGTTAATTTAATACATGAAAAAAAGACATGTTGCTTTCTTTATATACAAATAAAATTCAAATACCTTGAGAGTGAGGTCAGCAGTAGGGAAGATGGTATTGAGGCTAATGCCAGGCTGCAGGTGGTTGGAACGCAGCATTGGGATGTTCTGATTAAGAGATGTCTGTTTTGGAAAGGTTTATAATCAATATTTTGCACCTTCATGAAAAAAATCTAAATCCTCTTTTCCACATAAAATCAGTCAGAACAACTCAGATTTATTTATGCTGGTTTTCCAATCTTTACAATGTCTGGATTAACGGGTCAAGTTACTCACATCAGTGCTAAGTGTATCCTGAAGTTTGTTAACAGGATTGGAGACGGGTACGGGAGTAGAGCCAGGCGGTAGGCTAAAATCTGAGTCTTTGGCACTGACACCAAACTCAATAGGAGGCACAGGAAGTACACTGTCCACGTGGAGATCCACACCATTTACTGGTGTAATTGGGCCACCTTCTAGTCTGTCAACACCTTCTGAGCCCTTGCGGTTCTTCAAGGAACGTTCATTACCGATAGGCCCTGGTTTGTGCTGTTCTTTACTCTGTTCCGGACCAGCATCGGAATCCTGGTGGAGAAGGTGATGTTATTTTAAATCTACTACAAGGAATAGCTTTATCTTAAAAGTGATCTATTAGTTGACAATCAGCTACACACACCACTCAAAAATTCCAATAACTGAATTTAAGAGTGAAAAACAGAGTAGCAGTTTGTTTAGAAATTGCATTGCACTACCTCAGAGTTGGGTTCACTCCCAGTGTAAGACACCTGTTTAGTCCATGAGTCTCCCCCTGAAGACTGCACAGAAAGAGCTACAAAAGAAACAGGAACACCACAACAAACTTGGTGAAGAATACAAAACAAAGACCTTTCTGCATCACTTTGGTCTCCTCATTCAACATAATATTGTTCGATTAAATAAACATGCAGCTGTTAATAAAAGCAAAAACCTGGTACTACCTGAACTGTTGGTCTCCCAGATTTCAGTTCCTAGATTGTTTGATGAAGAAATTGATTCCTCTGTTTGCTCAAGGCTCATACTTCCTTGCTTTTTGATGAAGCGTGGCGGTATCTTGGAAGTGGATGTCCTGTTCTTGACCTGCACCTAAACAAAAAAAAAAAAGCAAAGTAAACACTTTTAAGCACACATTACTAATTCTCATCCTAATTCTAGGGGCCCCACCCGCACACCCTGACCAGAATCCTCGTCCGGCAGACGACCTTTAAAGCTTCTACTGCAGGTTAGAAATGCAGCTGCTCACAACTCCCACTAACTCATCCACATCCATCTCTCTGACACACCAGCTGCCCGTCCACCATCCAACCCTCCTCTCCTGTGACCCCCTACCCAAATTTAAGAGCTCAGAGGTAGATGTAAATAAGCTTTTTCAGCGTCAGAAGACCAGCTCTGGGGAGATCATATACACTGAAGGAACAATTTAATTACAAAGCTAAGCCACACTACCTTGAACTGAACCCACTCAAGACTGTGGAAATGGTGGTGGACTTTCGGAGAACACCACCCCCATACACCCCCCTCACCATCCTCAACAACACTGTATCGGCCGTGGACCACTTCAGGTTCT
>JAHUTJ010074740.1:0-24201 GCA_036250325.1 Characodon lateralis
TCTCGGCTGGCCTGGGAACGCCTTGGGCTCCCCCCGGAGGAGCTGGAGGAGGTGTCTGGGGAGAGGGACGTCTGGGCGTCTCTGCTGAGTCTGCTGCCCTCGCGACCCGGTCTCGGATAAGTGGAAGACGACAAGTACGAGATAATTTGGTTAATATCTCTTAAACCCTACCATTACAGGTACTTTTAAAAATTCTAATAAAATAAAAAGCACAAAGGCTTTATCCTGTCAGCAACATTTAAATAAAGCCTTCAATCTTACCAACTCTGTGTCACTCTTTGATAAATGACCTGATAAATTGATGAATGTTACCAACCCATATATGCATTTCTTGTGCTAATAAATAAATAAATACATAAATACTGGACTGTCTTGACAAAAGTGTAAAAATAAAGTCCAAGAAGCTCATTGAAGATCTTAGAAAGATGCATCAATACAAAACAAAAATATCTTTAAATACTCCAACATGCTTAACATGTACTTTGCACTTCACATGTTCTTCTTTCCCAGCTTCTTTTAAAACAGATTCTGTGCTTAAGTGTACTCCTGGGTTTCTTCATGAAGTTTGAACCATGTTGTTGTTGCTTGCTTTGCTTTGCAGAAAAATCAAACCATTAGCCCTGTGGTCAACTTGAGCAAAGATTAGCGTTTTTACAGAGCAGTGACCTCAAGCACATCAAAATACATAAAATATGCAACACTTTAAAACAGAAATCACACAAATTAAAACTTGTTTAAACTCCTACCTCCTCTAATAAAACACACTCAAGTCCATGTACTGTATTTAAACTTCCATCTGGAACTGTAATTCTTATTTGCTTGTTTTGTTGATTTATTCATTTGGTCAACTATCACTTACTATTGAACATAAAGCCACTGTGATTGCATAGTAACTAGTTTCCTTTTTTAAAGTAATGTACAGCAATGTTAAAAAGGCATTTGTTCATTGAAATAGTTTGTCTCTAAACCTTATGCAGGTTTTGTGAAAATTGAAACATAAAAAACATATTTAATGAGGGGAAAATGCATGAAGCACGCATTTATGCTAAACATAATCCCTCCACATTTCACAGATTCTGTCTAACACCCACTCTAGTGGGTTTGTTGATCTGTATGAACAGAGTATTTGAATTTAGTGTTATGCTGAAAAGTTAAATCCTTCTCCATTTTCATTTTTTTGGGAAATAAACTGGCAATTTGAACGGTTTAAAATATCATCCGCCTTGACAAAAACTGTTCCATCTTAAGAAAGGTAACCCCATAGCATGATGCTGCCACCATGTTTCACTGTCATGGTGTTCTTTTTGATATGTGCAGTATTTTTGATTCCTCTCTTGTTGAACTTTAGTTTTAGTAGGCTATAACACTCTCTTGCATAATGTTTTTGGAGATTTTATCCAGGTCCGGTGTGTCAATTGCCAAAAAAAAGCCTTCCATCTCCAAATTCTTAGTCCAGACATAGTGGGAATATAAGAAATTGTTGTCACATGTAGAACACAACCAATCCTTGATGGAAATTCCTGCAGCTAATTCATTGTTGATGTCAGCCTCCTTGACAAGGTTCTGATTGTCTTTATATCCATTTTGGAAGAATACTCACTTTGTGGTAATGTCATAATAATCCCACATTTTTTCCCACTTTTAATGACTCGTCACTGTGTTTCAACCTCCAACAAATATTTGGGAATTTTCACTCTTCTGCTGACTGATACCTGTCAACAATGAGATCCGTTGTAATAGCTACACGGTGCAAAAGGGTAAAAATATTTAATAAAAAGCACAGATAAGCTATGTTTCATGTTAGATCATAGAAGGCCAATGTGTATTTAAGAAAACACGAAAAAAAAAAATCGAAAATCAAAAGGTAAGTAGTGGTTTAAGATGTGCACACCTTTGCAACAAGGGCATTACATGTTTTTTATTTCTTATATTCTTTTGGCTAACTAATTTGTTTGTTTTTAAAAGGTGAAATTTACAAACTATGACACATTTAAAAAAGGTAGAAAAGGCAAAAGAATTTATTACGATCTAAATTGTCAATCAGCACAGAACCTTGATATTGTACTGGGGTGGGAAAAATGTATATGGAATAGTGGATGATTTTGAATGTGTGGGAATTTACCTGTGGGGGTAAATAGTGTTGATGCGCGTTCCATGGCTGGGGCAGGTGGAAGGCAGTGACAGCGTGTCGTCGTGGTAACAGCAAGGGCGGTCGAGTGCCCGCAGATGCAATAACTCATCAGAGCGCAAGAACGCAGGGTTGTCCAGAGAATCTGCAGATCCTGCCCACGAACGCAGCCAGAACCGACCCGACAGCTCGTCAAAATGGTTGAACCTGCGGTAGCTGAACATGATAAATCATGAGAGGTCTTAGACATTACAGGATACAATGTAAATTGTAAACACTTCAGTAGGATGGTGGTTTGAGCATATCATTGATTTTTCATTATATTTTCATTGTTTTCATTTTGAATGTCTCAACTGAACTCAATCACAACCAGGAGCAGGTCTTTAAAATGTTAAGATTTTTAACATTATATGTCAAACATTTTTTAAAAGAAGAAAGTATTTTTTTCCTTGAAAGACATTTATTAAATGGAACAACACAATGACTTTGTGATTAGCCCTGTTGTATCACAGCATTATGGTCCTGATGCCACATCCCAGTTAGGGCCTTTTGTTTAGAGTTTGCATGTGTGGCGGTCCAGTTCCTCCTACAGCTCAAAAACATGCATGTTAGATTAATTACCGACTACAAATTGCGTTTAGCTATGGTGCAGGGTTATTTCTCTACATTTCTCTGTGTTGGGCCAGTGATAAAATGGCGGGCCTGTTGACCACTACGAAAAGGCACGACTCCCACAATTTTAGTGTCAAATTGAGAAAAATATTGTCCTGTTTTAGATGTCGTAGTTTCTGGAAATTAAATGAAATAAAAAAAATAAAATCTACTTTACAGATTTGTTCTGTGTATATGTATTAAACACATCCCTGACACCTGGGTTAATGTTCTTTTCAGTAAACTGATTATTATTGCAATATATGAGCTGTAATGGCATATTAAAGTTAATCAGAGCCATGCATCCGGGGATGTGAAGGGTGGTTTAAACTATTTAAAGCAGTGATTTCCAGACCTTTTAGCATCTGACCCAGAGAATGACTTTACACCGAGACTAACCCAGGTTAAAGTAATTAAAACTAATTTAATCTGTTGTAACAATTTCAATATCCATCAAGATTAATTTGTGGTCTAATAATCTACTTCAGAACCCTTTCCTACCTTTAACTCTTCTAAGAATTTAGGGCTTTGAGAATTAAGTCCCACACTAAAATACAGCTAATCTCAATAGCAGGAATTATATGCTACCCCCACCCTTTTTAAGCAGTAAATCTAATCTTAGCATGCTGGAAGCTGTCTTTAGCTTTTCTTTTAATTGTGTCTGGGAAAAAGACTCAATACTTTTTAAGTAAACAGTCTTGGCTTGCACAGCCAACAGGTGTAAATGTTTACCATTTTTGCTTTAAAACCCCCCCACTGATGACAACATACAGACGTGACAAAACCAAGCAATAGTCACTCAGTCATTTTCTACCGCTTCTTCCATAAAGGGTCTTTGGGAAACTGGTACTGGAGATAGGCACCAGTTTCCCCAACCAAGCAATAATCATTATGAATTATTAAAGCTAAAACAGACCAGACCACACTATCATCGAGAAGCCACAGTATTTTATATAGAGGTTTATAAATTTACTGAAGATGTTCTTGCATAAACTGCACATATTTAAGGAAATGATAAAATATACATCTCCTCTCCCTGACTTCTTAATAACATATTAAAGGGACATGCCAGTGTGGATTAGTGCCAGCTTTATGCAAAACTAAAGGCTAGAAATTCAGATTTGTAAAAAATGTCTGTTCATAAAAATAATTCAACACCATGTCCTTCTAATCTCTTGTTTAGAGTTCGATAGCTAGATTGCGACACTTACTGGACATCCCTGTTTACAATCACGGCAACAAATGTGCTTCACTAAGTGTTTGGATACAAAAACTTTAATCGTTTGTATCAAGTTAACCACTTTTCATGCCACAGATTCTCTTGTTTTTAGGTCTGGGGTTTGACTGGGCCATTTAAATACATGTACATACTTTGATCTAAACCAGAGAATGATGGGGTCATGACCCCTACTGGGTCTGTGGATGTACTGCAGGAGAGTTGTGAAATATTTGGTTAAACTTTTAATACTTTTTTTTTGTTTTAAGGTTGTCTTTAAAAACACACGTTAACACAAATCCAACATGCTGTAGCAGATTGATAAATGGAAGAATAAAATAATTATTAGTATTTCAGTGAGAAATGCACATATTCATTGGGCTCAGCAGCTGAACTCTGCTTCCCTCACAGGCTGGTCCTCCTGTCTTCATGATGCCACTTGTTCACTAATGCTCTCTAACAAACTTTCAGTCCTTCACTGGACAGCTGATGTCGACATTAATTCACAGTTGTAGTGAAAATAATGTGTGTTTAAAAATGTGAGCAAAGCCCAGAAACCTTAGAACAGTTTTGTTGACATGTACTGGGAACATTATATTCTAAATCAAACAATGAAGAAAAATGCATAAAGTAAAGGGGTTGGATAAAAAAATAAATAAAATCAGATTCCTATTTGTAAAGACAGCAAAAGGAACGAAAAACTACCAAATTTTCCATCTACTTTAATTACATGTGACTTTACGTCGGTCTATCACATAGAATTCCAATAAAATAGAAAGCTTAGGGTATTAATGTAAGAGAATATGAAAAAGTTCAGGGGATATGAATTTATTTCTAATGTATAATTTACTTTGCATGTTGGTGAATGCTTTTCGTATGCTCACTAGCAGAATCCCAACATAAAATTGACCTTTTTAATTTATTATTAACATATTTACAGCAATAAAACTCCCCCTTTGAACTCTGACATGTTAGTTTAGATTATAAAATGTGATTTACTGAGGTGTGTAACTGGTGCCTGAGTACCTGCTGCGAGTCTGGTCCACTTTTGCCTGGATCAGAATGGTTCGATAACGTCGCACAGCCAGACAAGCCAAAACGCCAATGACCATCACTATGATGATTAGGATGGCAAGGCTTGCACTTATCAGCCAAGCTCGAGTCATCTTCATGTCACATCTCTGTCCCATGTACCAGAAGTCATCACCTACAAGACAACTAAAAGAAACACACCTCACTCAGACCGTCAGGATATTTTTTAACAACTGGAAGCTGTTTTTGCCTGGATGTGGGTACCGGCAGACTGGAAGTTGGCCTGGATGGTGTGTGCAGATGCCGTGGTGATGGCAGTAGTCAAAGCGGCAGGCGGAGGAGCAGCTGTGGTTGGTGGTGCTGGGCTGGAGGACACATTTGTACCCGGAGGGGCACTGCAGCAACCAGTCGCACACGTCACCCTGCAGTCCTGAAATGAACATATTTAAAAGAAGGCTGGAGATAAATATATGTCCACATATGAATACTTCATATAAGCCACAAAACAAAACCAATGCTGTATTTTTAAACTGAGTCCCCCATCTGTAGACTGATACATATCATACTAATGGTTGACAATTTAAATTTTGATGTTTGATCCAGTTTGAGCTAGTCTTAACATCTATTGATCAAAAACAGTTTTCATCTTTTCTTACAGTGGCTCACAAACATGTAAACACCCGTTAAACTTTCTGATTTTTAGAATAAAAATGAAATGACATGATATATAACGCAAAATAATTATACATAAAATATATACATAAAATAATTTTCAAACGTTTTCCACTTTTAATGTGATATATACCCTGAGAGATTTAAATGAAAAACAAGGGGGACATTAGGGGACATAAAAAAGGTGCGGAAACCTGCATAAGTGTGGACACCCTTTAACTTTGTTGCATGAACAAGTGCAAAAATGTGTGCTCACCATGAAACAGCTTGCTTGGTTTGGAAATTTACTGACAGTCCTTAAGTGAACCAGCGTCTGCAGGAGGAGGGAGCAGGCAGAGGGCAGCTGCCCGTAATCAGACTACTTTCATCAGGTCAAACGGGAGGAAGACCCCCGGTGAATCCTCGGTGCACAACTATCCAACCTTAAACTAACTTCACCGTGGACAGAAGTCCATGGTTTTGCACTTTAAAGTCCTTGCCCTCGTTATTGCGATGGCTGAAACAAAGAGTTCCTCATAAAGCTCAAAATGTTAACTTCTTCAGGCACACTTTGAAGCTTCACCATCCAGACAGCTGAGTTTCTCCTCTCTGCTTCTCCTGCCCGTAATGCATGCTGGGTTGCCGCAGCCATTTTGTAAGACACACTAACAGAAGCTAGCATAAATAACCATGGACTCTGAAAAGAGCAAGTCCAGGATTCCCTACCACAATCTAGGTACACTGCTTTCTACTTAGCACAAGTTTTACAAGTGGTTCACAAAGCTATTAGGTTTTACACTTTTGAAACAATACTGGAGCACATATTGGTCAGAGCACAGCACACTATCACATTTTGTCCTGTAAGACGCATACAAAGACACTTTCTCATCTTCACATGGCAGCACCATGCACAGTGGTATGTTACCCCGCCAGTGTACTTGTTGCGCACACTTCCAATCACTCTCTCCACATGGATCCTAAGATGTGCTATCCATTGTGTCTCCCCAACATCTTTTGCATCCAGTTGGGATCATCCATTTGTGAATGCAGGACTTTTCACTTCTGTACACATTAGTCCCACACCGTCTCTGATTTCATATCCCCGATCTGCCAAAACCAAGTTTCCTGGCAGTAATTATTGTAGGAGCCCACAGTTCTCACTCACTAGCACGTCCTCTCCAGCCTTTATAAATAAAAGAGACTGCTTCCTGCAGTGTGATGCCAACCAGATACTTTAGAATATGCATGTAATGTGAAAATGCTTGGGCTCTAGCTTTCAAATTTGATCCTCTCTCAATGCTTATTTCAGAGCAGTCCACAATAACCGCAAATGATTGCCAAAGTCCTCCACATGTGATGTGGCATGCTGCCTTGCAAGCAATGTCTCTGTTGCCACGGTACCAAAGGGCTGAGGTATGTAAAGATGACATCTATGGTATTTGTGAATGTGGTGGACACCGTCGATTGGTTGATGCAGAACAGATGTGCAATAAGCTAAATGGGAAGATTCAGCCTCAGGCGCATTAGAGTCAGGAGGAGCATCTGGAAGGGTGAAAGTTTTTGACCAGTCTGTGGTAAACAGGGAAGGATCTGAGACAGCACACGCATCACAACAGCCAAACACAGAAGCCCCGTGTAATACCTGACCATCACATCATCTTTTAGGAATTGCTCATCCATCTTCTTTCCTGACAGCTCTTCCTTCATTTTCTGTTCTCCAGCAGGCGGTTAAATTTTTGAACATCTTTGGCTACACAATCCGCATTCTTGCTGTTCATTTTCCATCTTTTTCATTTTCATCCACCTCTAACCTTTGTCCAGCTCCATCCACCTCAACATTCAGTGCCGTTTCATTCATGTGTGCTATATGACCAGTTAGATCCTGTAAGGCTGCAGGTGCAGAGTTCTCCCCTTTAATAGCTCTTTGTCCCTTTATCCTATGGGCAAATCGACCAGGAGTTATCACTTTAACTTCTGTGTGTCCAAGATGAAATCAAGGTACCCATTCGGGATCGGACTCCATAAATTCATAGGCCGACTTCCTTGAGATAGAAATACACGCTGAGATATATGTATCTATACAGCTTATATACAGTTCATAGGTATCAAATAAAAGGTTTTTTGCACAGAATGCATATTGGTCTGCAACACAAGTGAGTCAGTGGCAAAAATGAACTTTGTCCAGCCAACTGGCAATAAATTAGTACTTACCCATAATAGACGCAAAAAAGCTTGCTAGCAAGGGTATGTTACCAGCTAGTTACCTGTAGCCTTAACTGCCTCGAGTCACAGAACGCAGATGTCTGCGTGCGGCTCAAACCTTTGTTTCACAGAAAAGTCCCGTGAGAAAAACTACGTATACGAGAATATGAGATTTAAATAGTCTGGCCATGACAAAATTTAAGACCTGTGATTAACGTATTTAAAGCCAACTTAGATTTTGTCCCTGAATTTAGGACATTTTAAGGCCTTATTTTTGGATACACAAATTTCAGACTTTTTAAGGATGCGCAGACACCCTGTTGGATGGAGTCCATCAACATGTTACATCTTATCTTGGCAACTGAACTGCATAAGCCCTCCAAACCAAATCAAATTGTACACCACCTTCTTCAGGTCACTCTACAGATTTTCTGTTGGGTTTAGTTTTGGACCTTTTGGTGAGCTATTCTAAAACATTCATTATTGTCTGGTGAAGCCAGTCTTTTGCTGATATTTACTCATGATGATGTTGAAAAATGAATTGTTTTTTAGTGGGCAACTGAAGGTTCTGGGTAAGAGCTGACTGGTATTTGGAGATGCTCGCAGTTTCATCCACATTAGCAAAAACCCCAGTTCCATTTGAGGAAATGTTACTCCGGAAGATGACGATGCCACTACAATGTTTTGCTGTTTAGGGAAGTTTTTCTTTGGAATTGGGGTCCAAATATTCCAGTTTGGTTTACTTTAGAACAAATAGACCAAAACATATTAGGGGTTTTTGGTCAGGCCTGGATGAAAAGATTTCTCTTTACACTCTAATCTTTAGCACAGCCACATGGAAAATAAAGTAAAATTATAATCACAAGAATAATAAAATATGTTCCCGACAACAAATACCCGAGAACCTGATGATGTTGATGCTGACTGTTTGATATGGTTTTGAATGACTGACTACTTTGAGTGAATCACCTTTCACTCAAAGATTCGGGTGCAATGTGTGTTTGGACATACTTTTCAGAAATCCAAACCCAAAATGTTTTAATTTCTACGTTAAAATATTGAAACGTGACAAAACTAGTCTTACTCGTATAGTTAAAATATTTTAGAGTCTTTGTTTATTTCCACCATCTTTGCAGATCTGGTTCAGTTTAATAAATGCAGTCTCTTAAAAACTACAACATTGTTCTGACAAGTGAAGTAAACTATTTATTATTTAGATTAAAAAGTGTCTTATGTTAGATATCTAAATAAAAAGTGTAAAGGACGCTCAACAGGATGTGGTGATCGGGAATTACAGGCATACTTGAGCAATGTTCATCATTGTGACACAATAAAACAACAATGTGGCTCACTGACATTTCAGTCATCTTACAAATATGTCTGATTGCATGTTGGCAGGAACACATCAAAAGAAAAAAACAACAGTATAGCTGCTTAAGCAGGAGGGGCAGGAAATTAGAAAATGTTCAGGCACATAATCTGAATGACAACTAGCAAACCGATACCAACACACTGCACCTTTTATTAGCATTCGCAGCAGTGATGAACCACTAGAAAGAAGTGCCTCATGTAGACCAGCTGCAGTAATAAGATTTTCATAAAATAACTGTGAACATATTCATGTTAGTCCAACTGAATTGACAAGTTTGGCTGTAACTTCATTCAGGAGGTTAAAGGATGAAGTTCTCCAGACTATTTTTCCCTTGACTGTAAAGAAAACTGCATGTGGAGGACAACTTGCACAGAGCTTTAGTCAGTGGTCTGTTTTCAAGCCTGGGCTCACCTCCAACAGTGATATTTGTGATCCTAGATGATCTAAACATCTTCCCTTGGTGAACAGCTTGAGCTAGTCCTGTTCGTTCCAGCAGTGATGTGGGTCCGCTCACACTGAGCCACTGCAGAGCCTCACTAGTTTTAAACACAACCAGGCTCTGCACTGCATGGCCGCTGGGAGAAAAGCATAAAACATTATAATCAAACTTTAAATACAGACATACTCCATTCGCAATGCTGACGTAACATTTTCTGATCTATAATTGGTGTAGCCTTACTTCAAGGTTTGCATTTGTAAAATACACAACCAATAATTTAGATAAAGAACATTTTCATTTCTTTTTACTTGGAATCATACAGATTGAATGGCCTCTAACTAAAACTTGGACATAATGAATCAATCCATCCATTTTCTACACTTGGTTATTCTTGCAGGACTGCGTGGGTGGGGGGCTGGTACCTATCTCCAGAGGTCAATGGGCAAGAGGTGGGGTACACCTTGGACCAGTCACCAGTCCATCACAGGGCAGAACCCACCCATGCAAAGGGAAAACATGCAACCTCCATACAGGTAGACCACTGGTCAAGATTTGAATTAAAGACCTGCTGCTCCACTCTGCAATCCTCGGTCATAATTAGGTCTTTTATAAAAAGATCTAATGACAACAACACCTGATTTCTGTGTTGATACGGCCGACAATGCAATAATGGTTCACCAGACACAAACATCACTCTTCCATGGCCATCTTAGCCCCCAGACCCAAATTCTATGTCAAGAGTGTGTGATTAGTCTGCACAGTAAATATATATAGGCATTAGCAAAACTAAGCAAGACAAGGTACAAAGAATGTGGTGTCCTTTTAGATCATTTGAGAGGGACATATTGTGTAGAATCTTGAAAATGTGGTTTGGTGAGTTAGGATGCTGATTAATACTAAACACTGGCACACCATAATGAATTGTAATGCTAAATCTGTTTACATCATCCTGGTAGAGGCTGAAAGGGGTGTATCCTAAGAGTGATAAGGCAAGAGGCTGGTTTCCAGATGTTTTAACCTGTATTTGAGTAAAATCAGATCTTGAAAAGTTTTGTAGCAGCTCACCTGCTCCAGACTCCCTGCAGCTTACTAAAGCCTGGTGCTCTCTGCAGGTAGGTTTCCAACTAAAGAAAAGGTGAGCAGAAGCAGAAAAAAAGAGGTTAAATGGGTACCTTGTCATATAACTGTGTTCATTTGTGCCCTTTGCTACATTGTTTGTGTACAGATCCTCACCCATGCCATCATGTCTTCCTCCAGACCAGCAGTTGAAGCAGAATGAGACTCTTCTACAACTATCTGCAGTAGCAACTCAACTGACTCCACTAGACAGAATAAACAAATGTGTTAATGACAACACAATGACTTGGACATTTAAAGAAAAATAAAATGTGTACTGAGCTCCGATGGCACTGCTTTCCAGTTCATACCTGCATTTCTTGGTTAGGTACAATCATTTTGTCCCATCCTATTTCCTTCCATACTTTGCAAACAGTTTATTTGGCTTTGTAGTTAAATTCCATGAATTTTAGAAATAAATGGTCAAAAATGCTAAAATCTCAGGTATAATTTAGCAGTCTATTATTTTCAGAAATCCTGATCTTCTTCTTACACTGATTTTAGTTATGATCGTCATTTGGGCCAGCTGACCCCTGATCAAACCAAAATAACTAAGTGATGCCCCTGGGCAAGGCTCTTAACCTTGCCTACCGATCTGCGTATCGGTAGGCAACTTGAGGGACGTGTGAGTGCTAGTGAGTGCAAGTCGGTGGATGTGGCTCTAGTGTAAAGCGCTTTGAGTGGTCTGTATGACTGGAAAGGCGCTATATAAGTTCAGTTCATTTACCATATACTATAAAACAAAAAATAATCACCCAAGAAACAAAATTAAATCAAAATACCCCCCTTCAACCAAAACCTAAAAATGTATGAAATGTTAAAGAGGCAAACTAAACCAGAACCCACCTCTGATAGTAGCAGGCTGGTTTGGTACAATGTAGTAGATGGGGCTCTTTGTTAAACTTCCGTTGGGTGTAGGGATTAGTGCAGATGTGACACCAAAATGGTTCGGTTGGCTGGGATGAAAGGCTTGAGGAGGTCCTCCTGGAGGATTAGGCTTCACTGTGCCGCTTGGAGACCACTGCCAGACTGTGGTCCCCTTCACATCTCCATCTGATTTCACCGGGAGCAGAGGCGTATTTGCAGTGGTAAAAAAGTGTTTATTTGGAGAGACTGTAGCAGAAGATGGCAGAACCAGATGAGATGTTTGTGAGGATTCAGACATAGTTTTGGGCTCCATGCTGCTCATGTCCATGGAGGATTCAGTCACAGAAGAGGCAAAAGTTGTCTGGGTATCATCCGGAAGCTCGTTTTGTGTTTGTAGCACATGTAAAGGAGTTAATGAGGCAGTTGGTGAATCACTGGTTGATTGTGACATTTGAGTAAATGGGGGTGTATGTGTTTCTCTGATGGTTGTTGTAGCCGATGAGGTCTGGACCCTGATGGTCTGTGCTGGTCTGGTTGTAGCAAAAGATCCATCCTCTGTAAATAAAGTTCGGCTTATGTTTGTGGTCATGGAATTAGCCCCACTTGATAGCATTGTTTGTGTCTCTATACCGCTTGTTGGTGTCAGGACAGAGGATGAATGCAGGGAGTGTGAGCGGCCATCCGTGTTTGGAGGATAGTTTGTCTGACTCTGTGTGGAAGGCAAGACTGTGTGAAACCCTTCTGTATTTTCAAGCCCATCAGAGGACTTCAGAGCAGCACTCTGAGTGTTAACATTAGAGGCAGAGGAGTCACTCTGATCTGTTTGTGGATGAAGTGAAGCAGCCTCCACAGAGCCCACAGCAGTGTGAATCTCTGCCATGTGGGTGGTGGGTGAAGAAGCCCTGCTGGAGCTCTGTGTAGAAGATAGTGATGACAGAGTGGGCTGTGTGTTGCTTGAGTCATGGTGGGAAGGTTTGATGGAAGACTTTAAATGTTGAGAGGTGTGGATGAATGTCAGAACTGAGTAAAATCTGTCTGAGCGAGCTTGTTTATCTTCAGGAGTTTGACCAATAGCACCACCGTGTGGATCGATTGAGGTATTGCTGTCAGACATCAATATCCCAGAGAAAGAAGAGTTAAGAACACTGAAACTGGACAGACTTTGGTTTGTTGGCATAGCTGTAGATTCATCCATCTGTGTTACAAGTTCCTCTATCTTTATTAATGTCTGTACAGATGTAGATCTTTGTAAATCTGTGGTAATGGAAAGATGGACTTTTGCATCTGTCCAGGATGTCTCAGTTTGCCCTTGGCCAGTATATTTTTCTGTTTGGGATTTGGTGTCTGTACTGACTGCAGGCTGAAAGCTTGGGCGTGTTATGGCAGTCATGGGATTGTCAGCGAGGTGAGCAGCTCCAGATGTATCCGCTCCATTGTTCCGTTCTTCCTCAGGAAGAGGGAGAGTTTCCATATCAGTTCTCCCAGCGACTGGGAGTCCCCACCCGAATGAGGTCGGCTGCAGCAGCACCTTGTCCTGAGAGGTGGCGCTAGACACAGACTGAGGGCTAAAACTCCACAAGACGCGACTTCTGTCCTCCTCTGTGTCCCTCACCACCTCTTGAGCAACTGTTGCAACGCTTTTATAGGTAGCTTCTGTCTCAGACCAACCAGTAGGGACCTGGTCTTGTTGGTAAGTAGACCGTGCCTCCGAGGAATTTCTCTCATCTTCCTGAACTAGATGACCAGGAAGAAAAATGGTGGCAGTTTTTAATTGTAGCACATGCAGTCCACAACAAATTTCCCCCATGGGGAAAATAAAGTATATATGTACCCATCTATTTATCTATCTAAAACAGAAAGATAGAGAGGTACACAGGGATCGAGGACAGAGAGTTGAAATCACAATATTTCTCCAAAACAACACAGTGAGTGAGATACGTTTCCAGTGAACACATTAACTGAAGACATTTTCATTGCATGTTTGGCTAAACACCCAGATTAAGCCTGAAAAACCTGCTTCATCTCCACTGTAAACAAGAAACACATTTCATATTAGCAAAGCATGAAAGGTGAAAAGTAAGTAAGAACTCCTCAAACTCCATTAGTACCAGATAAAACTCAGGAATTAAATAATTGAAGGCAAGTGTGTATACAGTAACTGAGGAATGTGTTTTCTCACCATAATAAGCCAGCTGAATTGAATTTGAGGAAATTCCCGGTCCTGTCCAACTGAGGACAGCTTTGTTCTTATCACAGTCAGAGAGCAGCGCTGTTTCCCTGTGGCTGTGTAAGATCTGATCTTCTTTAACACATCTCAGCGAGATCCTTGAATCATTTTCCATCCACTTTAACTTTAAGAGTACGGTCCTCCCCAGAGGAATACCTAACACCCAAGTGCAATTTGAAAGTGGTAAACTCTCCCTAGACTGCTGGCTCATGGGGTTGAGCCCCCTAGTGTGATTAAAAAGTCCAGGTAAAGAGAGGTTGATGAGGCCTGCAGGCTCTTGGTCCAATGGGACATTTCCACCACAGTGTTGGTGCAGCAAGGCCAGGGTTTTATCTGTTAAGATATTACAAGACAAAAATTATAAATAAAACAACAAAAAAAAAATGTTAATGCGATTATTTACAGTCTACAATCATGAATATAAGTTCTACTTTAGGGGAACTAAAGCTCCCCTAAGATGTTATTCAGCCCACAATAATTATAGTTTATAATAAAAAAAAAAAAAATGTATAAGGAGGCAAGTCTCTAAGTTAAAATAAATAATATAGCATTTTATTGTTTGATGCTGGTGGTTGTTCAGTTTTTTCCCCCTGTGGGGCTACACTAAGATCCAAGAAGAAGCTGTGTGAGGTAGAAAAAATATTAAACAAGGACAGTGGGAGCTGTAGTCCACTTTGCACATTTTAGTTTATATTTGAGTTATTTTAGAACCTCGTAAGTACCCCCTTAGTTTATTTTGGTCCATATTTGAAAAACACAGAAGAAAAAAAAAAATCTAATTCAAACACTACAATCAACAACATGTAACAGCATATATTTCGGCTGCTCCAAGATCCAAAATTTAGCAAATAAACAAAAAAAGCTGTTACTGCTTGACTTATTTATAAACAGTGACTGTGTCGATAAATTGTTTTCCAAGCTCAGACCTTGGCAGAAATAATTAAATTAACTTTCAATTATTGACTTGAAAGAAAAAAAACAAAAACCTGTAAGAATTCAAAATCCCTTGCGACTCTAAGCGGTTACACATTTCGCGTATACCTCTGGCTGGCCCTGCGTAAAATCCTTGAAGTGTAAAAAGATAGTCTGTTATGCAGATATTTAAATAATACAATCTCACAAGCTGGTTTAAACTGTTTAAATACTAAAACCTTGAAAGAAAAAATGCAGGGGGCCTCCAGAGTCAGAAAAAATAAAGTAGATGTTAGGTCCTAACAAATACTCTACAGCTCATAATAAATACATTATTGAACCCTGTCCACGGAGCAGGCAAACGGCTTTCAGCATCCCTGGAGGGCTAAGCCACCCCTGTGCTTTCAGTCTTAGCGACGTCCCTGACTACAGCAGTATTTCAGAAAATGCTGAAAACTGCAAAGAGAAATTTTAAAGAAATAATATGAGAAATAGGCTTAATTCAGTTTAATGTTGTCGTTCTTTTGGTTATTTTCACCTTTAAATTGTTAAATAAAACATCAAATTATGGCTAAATTGAAATGTTTAGGCTACCAAGGAAAGAAAAATCCGTATACATTCCTACAAATTTCTATGGATATTCGAACAGTTGTAGTCTAAAATGGCATAGCGAATGCTGCAGATACGCAGTAGATGCGTCAAAGCAGACTGTAGCTGCTTTTCTTACCTGTTGTGAACATAAAAAGCAACAGACAGACGTGGAGCTGCATTTCCAACGCTGAGACATTTCAGAGTCAAACACGCGTTTAATCCCTGGTCCATGCAAATCTCTACAGAACCAGCTCGTTTCTCTTTACACTATGATGAGGACGAACAAACTGCGCAAACCCAGAATTATGTCCATCCAGTCTTCCTGCGGACAGAGGGCAGAGAAACGTCACAAACTTCCCTCCTCCTCCATCATCATCATCATCATCACCATCATCATCGTTTCCCCTGCAGGGAAGCCGCCCCCTGTCATCTAAATCACATACACGTGTGTCAGTCCAACGCAGGGTACTGCATGATCAGGGACTTCTGCGCTAATGAGAGTTTCGCAGCGCCTATAGGCAACGTCTGCATCGTTAAAGTCAATGGAGATTTCCAGAGATGAGAGGAATGGACCCTGTGGTTGCTGCAGGAGCTGCTGTTTTACGCCAGAGTTAACTTGTTGCAGGAAGCCTGACTTTACAGCAGGAAGCATGAAGATTGTTACAGCAGGGAGTTCATTAGTGTCTTTGCTCTGAAACTCCTGTGTCAAGAGCTACCCCAAACTTAAAGACCTATGGTCTGCATTTCTGTCATTTTAATTTATGCTTCCCATGTCTGGAACCTCTAATCTGGTTCCAGACACAGTCTTCAGCAATGTTTAGGTAGGGTCAGTGAAGACCATGTAAACCTGCCTGCTGTCACCTCTTTCAACAGGGTAATGCCCCCTGCGACAAGGCAAAAAAATTGTTCTGGAATGATTTGAGGAGCACAACTGGTTTGACATGCTGATTTTGCCTCTAAATTTCCCAGATCTCAGTCTAATTGAGCATCTGTGGGATGTGGTGAACAATAAGGCTCATCTACCTATTTACAAGATTTTGTGGAACTGCTGCTAATATCTTGGTGTCAGATACCACAGCACATTTTCAGGGATCTTTTGGAATCAAAACACTAATAGAAAGTGGTCATAATGTTCTGCTGGTATATATTTTTGATCCCATGTAGATGAGAGAAAAGTCACAATAGATTAAAAAATCACTACAACAAATAAAAAATGCAAATTAATGACATTCATGCCCATTAAGACCAAGGTGTTAAAACCTCTCACAGATATATCTTTGATTTTGGTTTCACAAAAGCAGTGAGAGAAAGGTTGCCATGGCAATTTATTTTGAGAAGTCTGTGTTTTGAAACGTCTTCTTTCTGTCCTCTCAACCAATGCCAGTTGTAACAAATAGCTGCTCATACTGAGTCTGGATCTGCTGGAGGTTCCTTCCTGTTAAAAGATGCTCCTCTGCACTGCTGCCACATGCTTGCCCAGGATGAGGGATTGCTGCAAATTCAGAGAGTTAATGCAATCAGATGGACTTCTTGGATAGATAACGTTTGACCAATTTGCCTTAAATGATAAGATGAATTTGATTATATTGTGGTGTTGTGATGTGTTAATTGACCCAAGACTTATCTCACTACAACAATGTAGGAATCACCCAAACCCTTCATCTTCTACTACAAAATAAATGTACTTTTATTAATCCTTTCATTCTGTGAAACAGCACATCAGGCTTCATCAACAAGGAAAATATATGTACACGGTATTTTACAAAGAAGGTGATATATTTGTGCAGACAGAATGAATTTTGCAAGTGAATGGGCTGAAAAGTCAAGGAAAGTAAGATGCTATCTTTAAAAAGTATGTTTGGTAACAAAGAAATGAAATCCAATACCTCAACTACACCTTTGAGAAATGATCACAAGCATGAGAAAATTACATAAAAATTGATAATTTTAGCACAGCCTGTGGAGACTGCACTTGTATTTACTGGAAGTAAGCAGGAGCTGATGTCTATCTGTAGTCAGAATCTGAATCTTGAGTATACTTTTCAATAAAAGTTTCAGCACATATTTAAGGTTAACTTTTACACATATTTGAAATTAAGCTATACAATTTTTGGTAATCAATTACATGTCTTTTTTATTATTAGATCAAGAAAGAAAATGTTATACAAGATTATTTCCCCTCAGCCAAAATGCTTTTTCAGTTAGGCGACATATTGGTTACAGTAATTTCCATTCGAACGATGATAAAAGCTCAGGTTGTTTTTAAACTCCATGGTTCCGAAGCGAGACCGGCAGGTAAGTGAGCATGACCCCTGCTTCGGGCCAATGCTCCAATCATTGACAAGGTCATCATTGTCTAAGTCCAAACTTTGCAATGCGTTCACCTTCATGGGAAATAGTACAGAAGGAATGAATGATCTAGACAAATGGGCTTAATTATGAATGAAATTACAAACAAACACACCCATATTTATCAATACCTTTGGGCACCATCTGCAAAAAATGTCCATATAATGCATACAGTTTTTTTTAACACTATGGTTTCATCTATTGGTACATAATGGATATGTTTCACACTCAAAACTGATGTCCTGACCACATCTCCACCCCACCAGAAGCAAGCAACCCAGACCCAATGGCTCCATCATACCGGTATGGTGAAGAATCTAGGTGCAGGACTGGAGGTACTTTTAACACCACAGTCAAGAACCTTGGGGTCAATATTAACCAACATCTTTTATCTGACAAATATATTGAACTGCTGTCCCCAAACTGGCTGTCTTCGCCCACCTGTGGAAAATCTAAAAAATTAGTGCACAGTACATCTTGACTCAAAATGATACAGAGAAACTGGTGCATGAATTTGTAAGATGTAGACCTGACTACTGCAATGAAAGTCTAGCTAGGTGTTCAAACAGTTCTATAAAGTTCATACAATTTATACATACAGTTCACACAAAATGCTGCAGCAAGGGTTCTTATGAGACAAGCGAAATGTGATCATTTTTCTCTTTCATCATCACTGTGCTGGTCTCCTCCACTATTTAAAATTCATTACATAACACTTTTAATTACACACAATTCACTAAATGGCCTAGCATCAAGAACCCACAAGAATTATTTATCGCCTGCCACCCTACAAGGACACTCTGCTTTTAATATGCAGGTTTTCCTGTCATTCCCTGAATTTCCAAGGCTAGAGTAGAAGGCACAGCTTTTAGTTTTAGTTTTGTAGTGTACTGTGAGCTGTATAATTCTTCTTAGCTCTTAACTAAACTAACCCTCCTCTCTCCCACATATCTATATGAATGGACGCAAGGTTTATGGATGTATGTATGTGAATGTGTTGTGTCTGCTTAAGATGTGTTTGGCGGTATGGATGTATATGTTGTATGGACATGAGTGTATATTTTAACATTTGTAAACATTTTTAATGTGCCTATGAACATGCTTTCTTCATTGTGCCCTTAAATTGCCCTTTGGGGACAATTAAAGTTTCATTAAATTGAATTGAATTTGCTCTGGAGTTAAATAAAGGTCAATTAAATCAAATGGTTATTCTACTGAAAGGGTAGAATAAATACATAAATAAATTATAAATTGTTATATTGCATGTTGTAGCAAATTATTATGTTTCTGCGAACACTCATTATAGATGGTCAGAACTAAAAACAAACAAAATATCAAGTCAGCAACTTGTAGCACAGTTGAAAATTTTATTTGTCAAAATAGGGTACACAATGACTGATTTAATAGAAATGTGACTGTTTACGCCAATAGAAGCACAGTTATATTTATTTGTCTTCTTCTTAATTTTATCTGGTCAAAATGTGATTGTTGATTTTTTTCACAATGTCTGGTAATTTCACTGTATGATCAACAGATATTCAACTGAACCTTTAACAAACTTAAAAGATCAAGTATAAATTGAGTTTTTACCAGTTCCAGCGAGTTAAAATCACACGTGATTGAAGTGAAACGTTCTGCCCCTAAACCTCATCGGGCTCTTGTCACTTATGAGATGGTTTGTAACGGTTGCACCTGTCTCCAGTCAGATATGGATCACAGGTCAGCGTGTATCTGACCTCAAAGCCTCCTCTCTTTGCCGGGCAGGTGAAACTGTGACTGCCCCGGCTCAGGTATCTCACACACCATCCGAGAAGGTCGTCGTTTTTCAAGTCTTCATCCCAAGCCTCAATCTTCAGACCCAGGTGTGTGTCCACCTTCATGAGAAAATTTGAATGGAAGATAATTCACATGCATAGTTTTGCTGTTTAAAGGTCATGATGTTTATCTGTCACCGGTTTATAGAAAATAAAATTGTTGTCTTCACTGGATTCCAAAATTTGACAAATGTACTGTAATCTTAGCTGAACAGCACAAGATCTAAAATACTAAAGGTAGACTGTGTGTGTTTACATGGTTTAAGTACCAAGCAAGTTCTGTTCAAATACTTTTTCAAATACTGTTTTTACTTTTATTGCTACTAAACCACACACACCTGAAATGTAAACTTGTGAAATGTGAACTGTCTTTTTGAAGGCCGCTTCACACGGTCTTGTAGGACCAAGGATCTAGCAAAACCAAAATCTTATCCATGCAGGTGGTGACCCGGTATTCAAAAACACGAGGAGTCTACAACCAGGCTTGGAAGTAATAACCCCTTTTTATTTGAAAATCTGACAGCATGACTTAAAACAGTTTCCCTTAGATGAGCGTAACATTTACTAAGGTTGATAATGAAGTTTTCTTTTAAAAGGAAATCCAAAGATAATCCAAAATTAGCCATAAATTAAAATAATTTTTGCGTGTATCAAACTTTAACTAAAAAAGTTGTGTTTTATTCAATGTAGTGATTGCATGCTTGAGATTATAGGGTGATGATTGAATGTTCAAATAATGTCAGTCACGATAATGTTATTTTGGCTAAAATGATATATTATTATTATTTTACATAGCTGACCGGACTCTATCTGACAAATGGACAGATAAATGGTGAACAGGCCAGCAGGCTAATCTCCACTAGTCCTTGACTTACATGTTAAATAGTCTGCCATGTTACCCTAAGTCTACGACTGATTGGCCGACCAGCTCCTGTCTGACTAGTCTACCAAAGAATGAATCCTTCATCTTCTGTGGAAAGTTCCAGAAGGTTTCTCATAATTGTTGATATTTGCCCTAATTTGCTATGTTAAAGATAAATAGTTTTGGTGGCACCAGTGAAAAAATGGGCTTTCTTGGAAACCTTCTACATAAAAACCCATTTCTACACATCTCAGGTAATTAAATTACTTTTTACATACAAATGCTAGTATTAAGTCACAGAGTAAAATCTACAATATCAGCTGGTCAGCCGGGGTCCATTTTTCTCTGTCTGTGACCTTTTCTAGGTGATCTGTGATGAGAAAGTTTACTGACCTTGCCCAAATTATACAAAGCATTCCACCAAGGATTGTTTGATCGGATCATATGGGTCCTGCGACATATGGACCCATAACACATCTTAGCATAGCTGTGAAAAGGGAGAGAATAAAAGACAACACATATATCAACTGTACTGCTTATCAGCTAGAATAAAGGCTTAGTTTTTGACCTTTTTATCAACCCGCCTCTCAGTATTCCCAACTGGGTCTCCTTTCAGATTCCAGGCTCGGACAATGGTAACTGACAGAGTTCCTCTTGAAGCCTGCAGAGGGCAGCAGTTGGGGGCCAAGTTAGGAGTGTAACCCCCACAGTAAGTTTCTTTAGGGGAGGTCTTCACAGCACTGTCCTCCAGGTACTGCTCAATAGCAGCCTTCATCCCTGCCTTTTGAAACATGCTTGGCATGAGCTGATAGATTGGCCGGAGGGAGTACGAAACAACATCTGGATGGTCTTTTAGGCTCCTCAGCCAGTATATGTAGCCCATGGAATCATTTTGGGAAATTGAAAACTCCCCCAACCAACCATTTCCTCCTGATAATTCTGTGTAGTGTTGGTGGAGACCAGAGATGTAGCCAGTGGAGGAGTCCTGGTTTTGTAGGACGCTACTGCAAGACTTCTGGACACTAGAGAGTTTCAGCTTCCCCAGGCCGACTGCAAAGCCGTTTGATAAACAAGAGTGGACCTGGGTGACAGAACAGCAATGAGATTCATTAAAATTACTATGTTTTACCAAATTTTTGCATACAAAGCCAGCCCTAAGCAGAATTTGATTTTAGGGTCTTGTCCTCTTTGAAATCAATTTGTTTTGGAACCACCAAACCAGCGCCCACAAAATCAACTAATACCTTGGGGCGGCCTGTTTGAGCAATAACATCAGATTGTCTTTTTTTGAAGCAGAACTTTGGGATTTCTTTAACCAGTATTTGTTAGATGACGAAATTAATGTGAAATTCACATGAATAAATATCACCTAAGAAATTAACAAAATGTAAATTATTTTGTGGTGCCAAAGAAAAAAGCTCAGCATTATCTCATGATGGCCAACTGGATCTTTACCTGCTGACTGTGTTCATGTCAAGTAAAGCATATAAACTTGAAACATCTACAAATACAAAAGGATGGTTATGACAAACAGAAAAAAGGAATACAGTGCCTGGTAAAAAGTATTAACCCCCCTGGTTTTTTAACTGTTTTGTTACATTCCAATCTGTAATTTAAATGTTTTTTAATCTTATATTATGTGATGGATCTGCACAAAATAGTTTAAGTTGGTCAAGTGAAGCGAGTAAAATATATACAAAAGAATATATACAAATGAAAAATGAAAATTGACATGTGCATATGTATCCATCCCTGTTCTTATGAAGCCCCAAAAAGGTTCTGGTGCAACCAAAAACCTTCAAAAGTTATATAATTAGTGAAATGAAGTCCACCTGTGTGAAATCTAAGTGTCACATGATCTCTCAGTATATTCTGAAAGACCCCAGAGGCTGCAACACCACTAAACAAGAGACATCACACCGTGAAGACTAAAGGTGTATTCACACCAGGAAAGTCCTCTGGTCTGCTTGTTTGGTCCGGACCAAAAGCGAACTTTATTTTTTTCATTTGGTGCGGTTTGTTTTCACATTGTACTTTTTGCAAGTGAACTATTACTTGTAAACAAAGCCACACGGGTGATGATCATTGTTCCCATTAGACAGAAATGACGGGGGCGGGACAGAGCACAGACCCGGAAATTGAGGAAAACATCTGTAGACGTGCTGCGTGCAGCTCCTCTGTTCTGCATATTTATGCCGTTATTACAGCTACAATATTATTGTGAGGGTGAAGAGTAGCTCATTCAACACAGACTTTGAGATGTTCCATTTATAATGTTGGAACCCCGTCAGAGAATACGTGCTGAACGCCGACGTTCTCTACGTGTCCCACAACAAGCCAGTAGCGTTGCTAAGCAACACACAGCTTATCAGGTATGATTACCTTACAACACACACCTTTGCTACCGGCTACGGTGGCTTTTTATGTCCAAAGAGACGTACGCTTTTTGTAGTTGGTTCGGATCGGGGCCGGTTTGTATTCAGACCATAAGCGAACCGCACCAGAGTCCGTTTGGAACCGAGACCACCTCAAAAAGTGGGTCTCGATCTGGTTGTTTGGTCTGGATCAGGATTCGCTTGAGTGTATCCACACCTGCACAAAAGGTCCGGACCAAGGGGGGAAACAAACTCTGGTCCGTTTAAAGTGGACCAATAGTGGCAAGTGTGAATGCACCCTAAGAAGCTCTTCATACAAGTTGGGGACAAAGTTGTTGAGTAGTACAAAGGCGGGGTTATGAAAAACATCCAAATCTTCGATTTTCCCCTGCAGCACCATCAGATCCATCATCTTCAAATGGAAAGCACATGGTACAACAACAGGCCAGTCAAGAGAGGGCTGCTGAGTTGATGGAAATATGATTGGTGCTAAATACAGGGATATTTTTGAGCAAAACCTGTGTCAGTCAGCCTGTGATTCGAGACTGGGACAGATGTTCACCTTCCAGCAGGACAATGACCAGAAGCATACTCTTAAAGCAACAGTGAAGTGGTTTAAGGAGAAACATTTAAATGTGCTGGAATGGCCAGTCAAAGTCCAGACCTCAGTCCAATTGTGAATCTGTGGTTAGACTTGAAGATTACCATCCAACATAAAGGAGCTGGAGCAGTTTTGCCTTGAGGAATGGGGAAAAATATCAGTGGGAGGATGTGGCAAGCTCATAGAGACTTATCCAAAGCTACTATCCATTTTAATTCCAGGTTGAGTAGCAACAAACAAAATGCCACTTTTGCAAGTCACAGTAAATTTAAACCTAACAAGACAAGTTTAAATCAATACAAATAGAATGTAAAAAAGAAAGCTGAATTAAAATATACTTGCCTAAAACCAGAGCTCCACAAGTCAATTACTCACCTACAATGTGACCCCATTTATGGCCAGGCATTGCTGTACAGGAAACAATTAAATTAAGTTGTTGATGACTGGGCTCCATATTTTAGACGTTATCTAACGTTGGTGTTACTTTTATTTGTTTCTGTATGTTCACCCAAATAAGGTAAAATTACCCAAAAACTCTTTTGACAGCAGGAAAATTCCTTGGCTGATCCCCAAATTATTGTCAGAATATGTATTTTCTCTGGAAACAAAAATGTACAAAAAAAAAAAACACTTTAAAAATAATAAAAGTAGGATTCTGGAATTGATGAACTTTATATACAGGTCCTTCTCAAAATATTAGCATATTGTGATAAAGTTCATTATTTTCCATAATGTCATGATGAAAATTTAACATTCATATATTTTAGATTCATTGCACACTAACTGAAATATTTCA
>JAHUTJ010074741.1:0-24190 GCA_036250325.1 Characodon lateralis
GCTTCCTCCGTAGGGTGGCCGGGCACTCCCTTAGAGATAGGGTGAGGAGCTCGGCCATCCGGGAGGGGCTCGGAGTAGAGCCGCTGCTCCTCCACATCAAGAGGAGCCAATTGTGGTGGCTCGGGCATCTATACCGGATGCCTCCTGGTCGCCTTCCTCGGGAGATGTTCCAGGCACGACCCACCGGGAGGTGGCCCAGGGGACGCCCCATGACACGTTGGAGGAACTATGTCTCTCGGCTGGCCTGGGAATGCCTTGGCATCCACCCGGAGAAGCTGGAAGAGGTGTCTGGGGAGAGGGATGTCTGGGTGTCTCTGCTGAATCTACTGCCCCCGCGACCCGGTCCCGCATAAGCGGAAGACGACTAGTATGAGTATCCCTTTTTATTTCCACATCCCAATTATTCTGGACCTTGAAGTTTGGGGTTGAAACATGACAACGTGACAACATTCAAGGGGTAAGACAACCTTTCCAAGCCATTGTAACTATGAACAGAAGCTGTTTATACTAGATTAGACCCTTTTTATAAGCCTATGGAAGTGGGTCAGTTGTCTTTATTCAGTGCCTCGGCCTCTTTTTCTCACCAGCTGTAATTAAAATTAAATTTGAGAAACACAGCGCTAACAAAGATCTTACTACAGAAGGTTATTACTGCAGTCTGGAAGAAGCCTAAAGGTGGCTGAATTTCTTCTATATTCAAATTAAGTATAACGACTCTTGTTCAGCTGCATTTTCATAGGCTTTAAAACTAACTGAGGAGGGGAGCTTTGTTAGAAGTTTATTCTAGCATTCGAACACCTCCAAAAAACTGTTTCAGTCATTTGGAGCTTTGGAGATTGTCTTGTATTTTACAACAGGCACACGTAGACATATAGACACCAAAGCCAGAGGGGATACAATTTTAATTAGTGTTTAGACTGATGACCCAACTAAATAATAAGCCGAAGCTTGGTGCCGGCCTTCTGGCCATAAACAGCGGTGCCAACTGGGGGTTAAAAACAAATCGACCATCTTGTTATTTTCTTAACTGGGCACAATTGGCAATGCTTTCTGAGGCCAGTCATCTTGGCATGTGTTAAATTATCCCTACTGACAGGATGTTTACCCCTCTCATTCTAATCACCGCAGGCACAACTTCAGAGTGAGGTTTGGAGTTGTGATTATGTGTTGTGAAATAAAAAGTGGAGTAAACAGCACTCATGGAGGGGGTGGGTGCAGTGCGAGCTTTAAAATGACACCAGCATAATGGTCCCTGCTTTTGCTGCTTCTTTAATTTGAGTCAGATGCATCTGCCTTGTCTTCCCTCTAATGGCCAGAGGCGATTTGTTCATTTAAAACAACAAAAAATTGAGCCTTTCACATGAATCAGAAACTGCAGCCAGCTGTGGTGGCAAATCATGCAATTGAACCTGAAGAAAAAAAGTTTGTTTTCTAAAACTCCAAATGGAGGTAATGACACTCTAAGAGCTAAGCTAATGCACTGTAATTGGTCTGGAGAAGGTTTTCAGTTTCCTTGATTTGTGTGACAGTTACCTTCACTCTTTCCAAAATGGCTGACCATAACCAAACCAGAAAGGCTTAGGTGAGAGCGCGGAACGCTGCCAAATGTGAGCACTCCAGTTCACACCTCCATCGGTGTGATTAACAAGCCGCGGGTGGTCGGGTTTGATAACGACACGATGCACAATGGAAGAGAGACCCTCTAAAATGGTTAAAAGGTAGGAAAGTGGGAAGGAAATAGAGACTAAAGTGGCTGAGAGAGGAGAGGCTTCTAAAGGTAAAACGTAAGCTGTAAAAGCTGTCCTTGAAGCTTGTAGAGCTGTGTTATTTGGACTACTTAGCCCAAAATGTTTCACATGGGGAAAGTGGATGGATGGAAAGACATTCCATCCACCGCAGCTGACGAAAAGTGGTGGGCTGCAGTAACACAAGAGGCCCTTAAGGTTTTCAAGGTGGTTAGTAGGAGAAGACTAGAATGGGTCCTAGAAACCATTTCTCAAAATACATATGCATGTGTGTGTTGCATCCTGTGTGTGTGTGTGTGTGTGTGTGTGTGTGTGTGTGTGTGTGTGTGTGTGTGTGGTCGTGATGGAACCTCTTTGGTCTCCTGTTCACCTTGAGGACATACAATAAGCCTAGTCTCCATTCCCCACTCTGTTTTATTCATATATGCTCACACACACATACACACAAATATCTCTGATGCACATCCATAAATACAGCAACTCATACTTGAAAGTCAGACTGCATTCGCACATGCTCCGGCTGCTCCATGAACATCCCACAAGATAGTCTGTGATTTTGAATTGCGAGCCTGTTTGAGCTCGAAGAGAGCCAGACAACTGCATAATGTTTGGAGATGAAGAGAAAACATGACAGAGAAGTGTGCTGAAAAGCAGACGCCTTTCCCCTCTCCTTTTTCAGCCTCCCCCCTCAGTCGTTTAAGGCTGCCGATATTTTTAGCCCTGTGGTTTGCAGGCGTGTAGGTGCATTTTGGCCCTGACACCATCCATATTTAGACTGATGCTCCACCAGCCCCCAGCAGCTACAGGGCACTGCCTTCATGCATCACTTTTCTGACTTGATGTGAGCAGGAAGGTGTAGTTTGTTAGTTTGTAATCTGAACCAGGAATAATTCTGGCTATACAAGCATCAAAAGCAGATTCTTTTGGCAGATAAACTTGACATAAGAAATCCTTTTTGATGTAAATTTAAAGGATTTAGAGAGGAACAATAATCCTTTCGGATTTTTTCAAGTTTTTATGAGCTAATTTGGGTAATTTAGATTGTTTACTTATTTCCTGGATTTTTAAACTTAATGATCGTTTTCTCTCACCATTTTAAACTATCAGATAGAAATAACCTATTTTAAAAGGGTTAATAATAAAGATAACAATGACATTTCTGCTTCATCCCTTCTTTTAAAATTACTGTATGAATACAACACATTTATGAAGAAATAGTCTTCACATAAAACAACCCATAAGCTCTTTTTTCTCACTGTCTGATATAAAATGAGACTAAAATTATACATGTATTAGGATTACAAGAATCATCTCCATTTGCTAAATGGGGATTTTATTATATTTTTTATATTTTCTTCATATTCAGAAGACATAAGATTATAATGTATTTAAACAATGTGGGAAAGCCCAGATGAAGATGGCATGACTTTACAAGCTTCTGTTAGGTTAAGTCAACACATCTGAGTTAATAGTAGACACAACTGCTTCATCACTAGAAGAACTTAATCAGGAAGAAAGTTGTGGACCTTGATACTGTAAGCCTGGTTCATCCTTAGACACAAATTCCAGATACCTGAAGGAGTTACATTAATCTGTTTAAACAATATGCAGGTATAAACAGTATGGGCATGTTAGGACATCATTTCTTTCAGGAAGGAGGTGGGTTCTGTGTGCCAGAGAAATTGATATCATCCCCAGAATAAAAGCAATCATCCATAGTAAAAGGAGACCTGTACTGACCAGGTCTGCACTACAATACTCTTTCCTCTTATAGTTGCTCTCACAAGATCATTTCACCAAACTAGTTTCTAATGGATGATGTTCATGACGGTGGACCAACCTGGTCTGTGGCGTAAACAGCATTGAACGTCTGTTTAATTAATGTGAAATAAATTTGTGTCAGCAGTCTAAAGGTTCATAAAGTAGTGTTCATGTGAACAACAATTAGGAGAATGGAGTTTCCTTAAAATGGTAGTGGTACACTATGATACACTATGCCTCGGTACTAGCTTTAGCCTTTGAGGTAAGCTAATCTGTATTTTTCCAAAATGAAAGAATTTAGAGTCATGCGGGTAAGATGGTAACTGCTAATAAGCATTTAAGAATCTGCACTATGCATTTAAGGTCGACTTTTCTTGTAATTACGGCTCTTCCCAACACCAGCCTTTCTCAGCATACGTCTAAAATATTGTTACTTTCATTAGGTTGAAAGCTATTCTGTCACTAGTCCAGTTTAACCATAGCTTTCTTCAAGGACCTGGGAATTATACAATGAATAATAGAACATCTTAAGATAACAATATCAAACTGATGGATTTGGCTTGAAGCATTCGTCTGAATTTCATGTGATACAGTTAAGGGCTGCTGGATCAGAGGAGCTTGACTGCAGAGATTTTTGTGAAAAGAGCTTAAAAAGAACAATTTGCTTATCAACATTTGCCATGCTCTACTATCATTATTTTTTTTATTTTAGAGCAGCTGACTATAAAACTTTTTTTTTATGGAGTAGGAACCTCACAAAGACAACAACATACTCCAGAGGCATAATTACAGTTGTTGCTGAGCCCTGTTCCAGCACTGTTCAACACTGCTGTACAACAGTGTCACCCACTCATTAGCGGTAAGCTCCTGCATACCCGATTCAGAGACACCTGCAGGTTTTTGTCCATTAATTTAGCTTATCTTGCTCATATTTTCTCTCTTAACATTGTAGTTCATCTTTTCTTCATTCATTGGAGTATAAAATTAGACCACGAGTCCTGCACTAAAGTAGTAGTACTCTGGGTATATAGAATGGTAACACTGTGATCAGCTTTAACAGGAGCGTTTTTCATACAGTTTTCCTCCCTACACACAAAATATTATTATAAAAATGATTAAAACAATTACATCCCAAACATTGAACATTAGTGTTAGATCAAAGCAGAGTATAGTTTTCCTTCCAGAAGGCAGGGGCATTGCTTCACTTATTTTATGGGGAACTACGTTTACAAGTTTTACAATAAATACATGTATGCATGCAACACAATGTAAACTATCATGGATTTTCAGAAGCATGTCCTCAGTGGGATAGCTGTGTGTAAAAGCCCTGTGAACGCAGAGCTGTGACATGTGCTATTTCACCTCATCCTTCTATAAACACCTCGACACAATGTACAGAAAATTTATAGCCTGACGGTCATCATCTTAAAACATCCAGAAGCACTCCCATTTTCTTATCTAAAACAATGGAATCGGTCAATGTTTTCTTGAATCTGATTGGATAGAAAACATATGTCTCTGCTGTCTTGATCAACAAAAGGCTAAATCAAAAGGTTTGTGATTCACACAATTAAATGCCATAGTACCTTAAGCCTGGCTCTTATGCGGGTTGCAACAGCTTTAGCCTCAATCTTTTCACATATTGTTATTATGGTTGTAATAGTTCTTCTATCTCTCTAGGATGATCCCGCTGCTGATCTCTGTAACTGCTTCTGTTATTTTGTCGTCCTTGAGGGAGATGCATTGCATTACGTGCAGTTTATTGCTAAGGAAAATCACAGACATTGTAAGTTGAGTTACATCACAAACAGCTCTGAGGAAGACACATGTCCAGTTATTCTGTCCCCAATCACTTGAATTAAAACCCCTAATTTGTAAATGCAGTTCTACTACAGCTCGTTGAAACAGTGCTTAATTTCTCTTGAAAAGCAATTGTCTAATGTATAACTGCATGGAATCAGTATGTGATAGATTAAACAAAAAAAAAAGTGAAATAAATGATTTGTCTTTTTTTTTGTTTTCTTTCTTTTAAATGCAAAAACTGATGCGGACAGATATGTTGGAGACCCTAAAGAGATCAACTTTCCTTGTATTACAGTTTTGTTCCAAGGAAGGTGTTTGACCTTTAAAGGGAACACAATATCTGGGGTCTAAGATCACAAAGTATACCCCTAATATTTTCTCTAGAACAATTCCCACAGGCAGGATCTGACTGATGAAAAATGGCATAAAAAGGGACGGTGCCCAGCGTTCCTTTTTTAAGCTGTTCCATTCAGAAACACAAACTCTTCAGATAAAACTTTCTGAGGCAGAAGGCCAGCAAACTGACTTCAGCACAATGTGTCTTAAAGGTGCCAATTGATTATTGTCAATTTAGATGCATTCCACAGATGCCTTGAAAGTTTTCATCAGAAATTCAACCTATTTAAAGGGAACATAGAATCTACTGGGTAGTTTGATATCATCGAGTCCACCTCACTGAACATGGACTAGAGATAGCAAAGAATAGAGCTACCTTAGACACTCAGAAAGAAGATATCCCTCTTAAAGGTAAAGGCTACAAGACCATTTCCAAGTAGCTTCATATTCCTGTCATACCTTAGTTTTGCGTTTGACTTTCAGCCAATACTTCTGATTTTTGTGGCCGCAGTTTGCTGTTCTGGTACAGAGTTTGTTTTTTTTTAATCATGCCAGGTTATGTTTCCTTACCAGTAAAAAAAAAAAAAAGAACAATTGTGAGCCTGATTTAATGCTATCTGCCCAGTGTAAACAATATTAGACAGTAGCTGGTGAACATGGGGGCTTACTTATCAGTTAATGAGACAGATATTGCTCAGAGGAGCTGGGGAGATTATAAACAGATACAAAAGGGAGTTGATATTGGACTTGTGTTCATCAGGTGGCTAGAAACATGACACCAAATGAATGCTAATGTTGCTCCGTATCTGATAAGTGTGTGTATATATTCAACAAACAGCTTGTTTCTTTTAACCTTGAAAGTGGAACGAACTGCACTGGCAACTCTTCAATTAGTTGCAAGCAGAGATAGACCTCTGATGAAGGTGAGAGTAAATAGAAAAGGCAAAATGTACCTGGAATACACCAAACCAGGTAAATATATAAGTGAGTGTGTGTGTAGTTCTAATCTTTATGGGAAAATGCAGCTTTTTTTCAAAAGATAAGTGTGCGGATTAACTGTGCTGTGTGAGAGCAGGCCATTTAGATGGTGACATTATCCTTTGTTATGTCCATTTATATATGACATTTTTCTAATGAGTTTTTCCAATACTAGAAATCCTAAAGTGGATTTCCAGTCACAGATTGATGACAATCCATCTAATGGCAGATTTTACGACTGAAAGCCCACCCTGAACAATCTGTCTCACTTTTCTCTCTGGTGGCAAATCTTAAATGTAAGTCAGCTGATGTAAATCAACGAGAGTCTATTAAATAGATGAAAAAATAAACCGTAATGCCTGCAAATTAGACGAGACTTGGATCTTTGTCTTTGTTTACTAAAAAAAAGTCTGCCAAATGTTGGTTTTCTCTCTAATTAAATTGGCTTAAGAGTACTTTAGATGGAAAATGGAGCTATATAAATAAAACCAAAATTACCTTAGAACTTAATTACTGCTTCCATTTCTTTGTTTGCTTTGAATGTGCAAAGAGGATATCTTCTGCCTCCCCTTCTGGCAGTAGCAGTAATAACATGAGCTCTGTCCATGAGCACAGTGGCTGTTGAGTACCATGAGAAAAAAAAGACCAGTGGTATTCACTGTTTGCCATCCATGTTTAGGCATTGCTTTATATTTAAACCGAAGTCAAATTAATTGCCTGTGCTCACAATCTTGGTCCATCAACCTGATTCTAATATTGTGGAGTTTGTCTGCACAGTTCACTTGAGTCAGCAGTGGTGGAATCACAACCTTTGAGGCAATAAACAGGCTGATTTTTACCCTTGTGTTCCCATATGCAGCAAAGTCCTTAGCGGACCCAAACAGTTTATGTTACCATCCTCAGCCTAAAGGACATTCATGTTTTTCAAGGACGAGGCATCAGATAATATCTGTTTCAAGCCAAGATCTTATTCCACGCTGTTACAACGGACAAAACACAGCTAGTCACATATCTTTATAGATTGACTAAGCTAGATTTTCTATGCATATGCTGGCAGGCTGGTAATGGACTGGCAAGGTGTTGTACCCCTTTGGTGCATTCTGGTGAAAGGCCTCAGAACAAAATGCACTAAATTGTAACAAATACTGAACCTGCAAAAACAGGGGAGCAGAGTCTCCAGCAGGAGAAGGCGGCAGGAAACAGAAGGATACTGAAAAACAGAGTTACAGTCCTCAGGATAATCCAACTGCTGCTATAGTTGTTCTCCAGAGAGAAAGAGAGTAGTAAGGAGAGAAGTGGAGAAAGTCAAATAAACCTCTCTTTCAGTGCTTTTTATCACCTGCCTTTCCTTTTATCAGCCGCCTGTCTGCCATCGCACTGTCAATCCACAATGGAGGGAAGAAGCAGATTAGCTTGTTCAATAAAGTAGGATTAAATTTCTTCTGTCAGAGAAAGCCGAAGCCAGATGAAAATGTTGCTGCGTTCAAAAACTTTCTGACAGATTCCGACATTTGAGGTTTTGAGAGGGAAAAAATACTTTTAGTATGCCACTGAGTCAATGTTGCTTGGTGAGGAGGAATATCTGCTCAATCAGAACAGTCAGAGCCTGATGGTAAATGCATTCCCTGTGCTTTTCTCCTGTTGCACTGCTGTAAATTCCTCAATAAAACAACAGATTAAACACAAAAACTTGGTTTTGACTGAATTTACTAATAAATGATGTGCATCCATATGGAAATTGGAAACGCTGATTACACTTCTTTGCACAAAGTGTAATACAGTCTTCTTCCAGGCTTCAATCAAGGCTAATGATCACTCATGCATAACATTTTTTTGCATCTATACTTGCTGATCAAGTTCCTTTAAAAACCAGCTTTTCACCCTAAAGTCTGTCTTTTTGTGAGTTCTCTTCACTTTGTCAGCCTCTGCTCTTTTGCTGCTTTTGATGTTAATAAGACTTGTTAATTGCCACGTTGGCTCCAATTCCTACTACAATAATTATCAGCTTCTGTCAACATTGCCCACCCAAAAAACAAACGACAGAGAGAGCTCATTTTTGTGGTGACCTCTTTGAGGTAGATGAAAACAGCCATTTTCTGACTAAATCTACTGGGTTGTGGTTTACTGATAGTGGCTGAAAGGAAAAGTGATTTTGGATTTCATTGGTTTGTGAGACAACAGGCTAGAAGAGTCAATTATATCAGAATATTCAACAAATTAAGCTTTTAAAAAGCGAAACTGCAGCACCTGTCTGCAATAAAGATTAAAGGTGCATTTCTTGAAAGTGAGGAAAAAGTGTAGGAGCCTTTTTTTCAGCCAGCTAAGAAGCAGGTAACAGCAACAAGTGGGTGAGGGGCAGTGCTGTATTACTTTATGGTCTATACCACCGGAGAAAACTCTGGTCACTCTAAAGCTTGAGGGAAAATGTTAGCGGTTATGAAACCATAACAGCACCTCAAATATTAACATTATATTCTTGAGAGAGCAATAAAGTATAAAACAATTTGTGTTGTCAAAAAAGCATTTTACAATAAAAAATGTTCATGTGGTTTTCTTGTGACCATGATTACTAATTTATTTTAATCCATCCAATGAGTGGAGGATGCATTTTTCTAAGTCGCTGTTAAACTATTTCCTGTCTTGCTGTGTCTGCTGGTGTATTGAGAAACGTGTGTTATGTCAGCTTAAACATGAGGAAATTTAAATTCTTGAATAGTGCGTGTGTATAGTGTTCTGATGCTTCGAGACTGAGTACGTTACTTTAGGCATGATGTCATTGTCTTGATTTACTTTATTTTTAATTTAAGGATCAACTTACCATTTGGAAATGAAATTGCAATGCCCTATGAGTGCCGCTGAGGTGGATGAATTTTCAACAAGGCAGACAACACAGCTGCTATATTTGAGTTACAGTGGTGTCTAGCAACGACGTGCATGTGTATTACACATGGCATGTGGGAGACTTTTTCAGTAAGTTAAACAGAAATCTGCGGCAGCCTGTGTATCCTATAGAGTCAAATGCATATTAAGGCAAAGTTGTTTTCCTATGCCCCTGCTTCTTTCAATTCCATTTAAATGAACGGCAGATGCAAAATACTGTGGTGAAGGTTTTCCTTAAACTTTCAAGTGTAAGGTTTAGTGCCATTAAAGCAAAACAACTTTATTCATGCATTTCAAAGAAGCATCATGTGCCAGGTGAACATAACGTTTCCACAATGCTTGGTTTCACTGTGAATTTTCCTTCTGACATGAAGATCTAGAAATCAAGGTCTAAATAAAGTTGCAGCATTTAACATTATTATAAATTACATCAAAAAATATGATAAAGGAGCTCATATGACTCGTACCACTATTTATTTTGAAAGCTTGAGGTTTTCTTTCATTTTCAACTTTAACTCAAACTAAAAGTCCCAGAGAACATTATTTTTTTGCAGAGTACACTTCCAGTAATGATGCTTCGCCTGACATCAAAACCTAATGTCTCCCAAAAGTGGGAACAAAGACCTGAAATTCACTCATCTGCAGGACCAAGCAAATTAGGCATAGAGGGACATGAAGGGGAAAGGGAAACAACAAGCTACTGTGGTAATAACTGAAAGACCGGGGGGGGCAAATGGAAGCAGATGAAAGTGAGTCTTTCCTGTCATTACGCAGGCTGACACCGTCACCAGCGGAAGGACGGCACAAGAATGCATTTTGATGTCACCGCTTCTTTTGAAATGTGACCTTTGAATGCAATCTGGAGTCAGTTTTCTCCTGTTTTATCCTCGCAATGTAATTCTTCATTGGTGTTGGTCTAAAATACCATCTTCCTGCAATCGCGGCACTGCATGGGATAAATATCTTCAGGAAGTAAAAAAAAAAACTAATTTGTATCTCCAGCAAAATGTGACTGACAAATGAAAAATATTTCTTCTGTAGCATTCTAGAACACAAAAGCAACTCAACCAGTAATTGTTCCAGGGAAGCAATTCACTTTCTTAGCAGTGTTGACCCATGAGGTTTTCTTTGTACGTTTAAGTGCACAATTAACAAATGTATGAAGAGGTTTGGGTTACCTGACTTAAATAAAGTGAAGGTAGAATAATTTTCTTTGTATTATTGTTTCTTTCTAGTTTGATGAATAACCAAGGCCAACACATGAAACTGAAATTTAAGAAGATGTTTTTTTTTCCAAGTTTTTAAATGGTTACATAACATAAAAATGGATCTTTTAACCACAACTTTCAAGACTGAAACACTGAGTAACTTTAGATTTTCCTCAGTCATTCAGGACATGGCAAATCTAAAAACAAGGTTAAAAATAAAAACAAATGGACTTCAGTTCTTGTAGTTGAAGACATTTTGCTTTTCACATTGAAGGGCTTTCTCAATTCAAAGCTAAGGAGGGAGACGTTCCAAGCTCTTAATCTGTTTAAGATATGTCGTTCTGCACATCGAAAATCACACGCAGATTAGACTTCCCTAACAATGGGGTGTTGTTAGTGCCATTGTTAGCCTGGATCACTGAGAGATGTTTTGGTGGCATGCAAGAAGGTGTGATTTGGATTAAAACTGCACCTGGGGTAGCTTCCCTTTGTGAAGAATTAGTAAAATGTTCCATGATGATTAGATCCGTATTCTGAACATAAAACAGTAACAATGGGATTTATGACATTTCGATAATATTATTATTATTTTTTTTGTTTGCATATTACAGAAAACATTAACCAGTCATGAATAAAGCCATAAGCACTTTTTGATGCATTTTAGATAATCAACTACACTGGACAGGTATCTGACCTTCCACGCCTCCAGATATACAAATGGTGCTCCGGTGGCTACTGCTGCCTTATAAGTGAAAGTCTCCACAGCAACATTCTGACTTCCAAAATCAAGATGTGGGACAAAGATAATTTGATGGAAATGTCATCAATGTTCCCGTTTAAAATGTGGCACTATTATTTATACAAGAGGTCAGCTGCTACAGTAACCTTTGCAAGAATGACAACCAAGTATTGTACACCTATTCTAACTCTTATGTCATCTGTTTTCAGAATAGCTCAAAATCACAGAGAATCTTGCACCTATATTTTCTCATAAATACATCTATTACCATTATGTTACCTAAACAAGTTACATAACATGTCTGTAAGGTATTTATTAATTTGTGCCACATGATTCAGTTTCATTTTTGTTACTGTTCTTAATCAAAAACCACATTGGCATTACATTCTCAGAGGGTCTTACCCTACTTCCCAGCTAAACCTGAGTCATATGGAAAAGAGAAGAAATTATTTGAAACAAACCATGTACATTTGCAATAAAAATCCAAATTTATTTCCAGGTACAAGAACATATCCCGTCTGAGTTGAAGTCTCATTTTTGTTGACACATAAAGTCCTTGTACTGTTGTCAGCAGTCTTAGAAGCAGCTTTAAAGGGATAGCTGGGACCCATTCACCAGTACTGTCAACAGCAAAATGCTTTGCTATTCCTCTTCACTGTCAAGAGAGAACTCTGAAAGTGCAGTAAAGGTGATGCTCCGAAGGTGCTCTGAATAAGTTAACAACTCAGCCCAGTTCCAGGATGTGCATCCCCCTCCCACACTGCTGTATACATTTTGTTCTCCCTATTGTTCTTTGCATTAATATAGCACGCCATCTTGAGTAATCATTATAAAAACAGACTTCTACAGGTTTTTAAACGGAGGTTCACTTCCATAGAAGATAAACTGCTGGGTCACTTGCTAAAATTGTTACAGTAAAAAGCGGTGAAGCACAAACGGCAGTGTTACCTTTGTTGTGGTGACCAATATGACAGAATTCACAGGAGAGCCTGAGGAGACTGATAGATGCCCACTCTCACTTTAGAAAGTGTAAAAAAAAACAAAAAGTCATACATGCAGATGGAGAATATATCAATTAAACATAGTTAGGGATGTTTTGCTGAGTCATCTCTTCCTGATCACCGTCAAAATAACATAAAGCCCGTTTTGACTGCTGCTTTCTGTCGGTATGATCGACAGATTTGCCGAAAGCAAGTGAACCTCTAGACGATAAATTTTATGATGTTCAAAGCACTTTTTGTGTTAGTTCTGTCTAAGTGCAATCAACTGGAACCTAACTGAGGTTTATTATATGCCACATCCTATCAAAAAAGAGAGTTGACATGCTACCATTTAGGTTAATATCCTATACAGAGAAACAATTGCCTCTCTCCCACCTGTTGCTGTGCACTGCTGGTCAGCTAACCGAAAAATGGCTAATATACTTTTCTTTCACTTACAAAGAAGACAAATTAAGATTTTTCAGGATAGCCCATATGGGCAGTCGTTGTGTGGAAACCAAAGGAGAGGAATCCATCAATCTTATTAGGGTTGTAAAACTATAGTTAAGAGTTAAGCAGCAAGGTAAGAGCAGCATGTGTTTTAGGCAGCCAACTGCAGGCTAGCTACCTGGGCAGATAAAACAATGAATTAACTTTCAATACTACTACTACTACTACTACTACTACTACATTTAGCAGTACAATAAATTACATAAATAATATTATAACTTTATTATAATTGTGATGATAAATAGATGGGAATAAAGAGTTGCTTTTGTGCTTTAAATGAAAGCATTTAGATTATCTTGTAAATCTTTCTTTTTAAATCTTATATTAATATGGTATTCTCATAAAACACTGTTTTTTACTTAATGAGAGAATCTCAAAACAGCCCAGTCAGATTTATCTTCAGAAGACATATGAGGCCTAAACTAAACTCCAGTGGCCACACCCTGTTGCCTCTGTTACATATATTATTGATGGAATGTAATGTTTTAATTTACTGCACCTTACAGCTACTGAATTTTTAGGCATATGCATGGTATCTACAACAAAGAAAATCTTAATCTAGACATCTATATTGTAAATTAAACCTTTATTCTCTGAAGACCAATACTATACCAACTACAACAGACAGCCAAAATTAAAGGAGCCAGATTCCTTTATTGACATTGTTAAAAAGCTCAACCTTTTATGTTATGGAGAAATATAGAGACTAAATATAGAGACTAATAATTCTGAATTGTTATGATTAATAAAAGAAAATAACACATGAAACTAAAAAGTTATACGGCAGTGTGAGCCCAACACTGGCATTTAAACAAGACTTTTAAAACATAAGTTGAAAGGACAGAGTGGCGAGCCATTTTAGCCACACCACAGTCAGCTCAGGATCAAACACTGTCCAAAAAACAAGGCAAAGTTTAATCTCTAAACAGTTCTTGTTCGATTGCAATCTTAATTAAAGAGGCCCCCTCTCCCTTCACCTGTCATGTCTCCTTGTGTATACATCCCTCCTCTCGCTGTCTTTAGCAACATCTGCAGCATTTGAGAACAAGTTGTGATGATTGATGGCTGAGATACTGGGAAATGAATTGCTGATAAAAGCCCCAGGGCAAGAAAAGGTTGCAGCAAAGTGATATGTCCGTGTGTGTGTGTGTGTGTGTGTATGTGTGTGTGTTTATGTGGGTTTTTGCATGCACAAGGAACAACAGCTCAAGGCAATGACACGATGATACTAGAAGCCGAGCATTATCTTTGGCAATGCACGTTCACGTCTCACCATGAAACATTCACACATTGGCACACTTCTCCTTCTGATGTACATGTCTTGAGGACCAACAGGGGGGTAACATGACAGATCATGGTGGGATGAAATGTCACCGACTTGCGCCCACAAGTCCACCCACTTGCTCTCTGAAGGTTGGCATGCATTTCTCTGTGAGTGATGACAGCAATTATTCGGTTGGCCAATTTAACAAGCTGATTAAATACTATTTTGAGGTAATCGCCTTTGGCTCGTTTTTAAATGAGATGTGTAAACAAAAAAGTAAATGCAGGAATGCACATTTGCAGGAAAGCTGAGTTAATGTGACAACTGTGGGAATCTTGCCCTGTGTGGAAAAAATTAAAAACACACTGCAAACAGAAGAATAGAGATCCATAAACTCACATACCATATCATACCATAACATTCCATACCATACCGTACCGTACCACACCATCCAATTTTATTCATAAAGCACTTTAAAAACAACATAAAATGCTGTACTACAAACATAGATCAGAAAATAAATGACATACAAACCAATAAAAACTAGAATAGCAAACAGAACAATCATAAGTCTGTCATGATTTGAGGATGTTTGAGTTTGCATAGTGTTTCTCCTCTGATCATGATTGTTTTCCAGGTGGTGTTTTAGTTCATTTGATCATGGTCCTTATTCTTCTTGTATTTTTGTCTATGGTGCATTTTAGTTCTGTTACATTTGTCAAATTTTCCTATGGTTAGATTACGTCTTAGTCTGCTTGTAATCAGCTTAATGCGGTCCACCTGAACCATGCTAATTAGTATCCCTGTTCCACCTGTATATATAATCCTCTGTTCTGTTTTCTCCTCACTGGTTTATTCTGTTGTTCCTAACTGTTGTTCTTGCCAAGTCTGTCCATGTCTGTTTACCTTGTTCATGCCTGCAACTGCTTCCATCTGACAGCCTGTAAGTTTTTATTTGTTTTTATTTATTAAATCCTCTCCACTCACCTTCTTCTGCTGCTGCCTGCCGGTCTGCACTTGGGTCCTACTCCAAGAACCACCATCCTGACATTTACTAAAATATTCTACAAATTAAGCTCACTTAGGCTGCTGCAACAATATTTCCTATCTTGCCACGTATGTTGAAAAACATGTCTTACTTGTGTCTAAACATGAACAAACTATAGCGATTTTGGGGGACATGGAGTCCTTTCATGTCTTTAAAGTAAGTGCATCGCATTTGATGTTCTTCTCTTTTGAATAGTGAATGTATACTGGGATCAATGGTGAGGGATGGGGAAATCTTCTGCTGCATCCTAGCCACGCATATTACTTTTCTGTGACATTAGCATGTTGTTTGTGCCATTTACTTTTTTCACTGACCATCTGGAAATAAAAATGTCCATGCTCTGAATGCCCCCAAGTGGTCAGATAATTATTACTTTGATTAATCAGACTATAATGCATGCCTTAACTTTTACATTCAGCTTCAAATCTCCAGCATCCTAAGGTTAGAGAAGGGTCTGGACAGTGTAATTTGAGATTAGGTAATGTCAGTTTTGGGTCATAGATGCAGCATTTGAGATGCAGTTGTGTTGTTCCTCTATCAGTGGTGCATGTTAGAGGTGCAGCACACATGTAGCATATCCAGTGTTAAATACATAGGAAGGCAAAGTGGAAGCCTCATTTTCCTTTGGCATCATGGCTTCCAACATCATTAAAGTGAAAGGCAGATATGCAGTAGACTGACAAGGGTGTTAAAAACAAAATAATTTAAAAAGCATTTGTATATTAACCAAGAGCTTTGACTAATTCCAAGCATTATAAAAGCATGGATTACTGTTTGGGGTTGCCTTAAAACCAGTGATTCTTAAAGGTTGTGGTATGCCCCCTGGGGTACGGAGTGTAATGACACAGGTGAGGATCTTGTGATCTGCACTTTCAGAGGCTACTTTCAGGTACCAAAGTATGAGCAGAAAACTGTCGCTAGAATCTGTTGTTGAAAAATATCATTAAAAACTCTAAACAGAATAGACTCACTTCTATTGTCAGTTTTAAACCCAAACTGAAACACTTCCAGACTTTTATGTTAATCCAGAGGGAAGACATTGAGTGTAGACAGTTTTTTTTTTTTTTACAATACCGTACACAAAAAAAGCTAGCTTACCTATTGTTATCACTTTCTAGAGACCAGCCTAAAGTTGGACAGAACAAAAGGGTTAATGCTCTAATTTGTTCAAACAGCATCTGTTTCAGCATGGGTTGCACAACAGCATGCTTAAAACGTTTTAGAAACACACCAAAGGCTAAACAGCTATGGAAATCACAACTTGAAATCACTCTATTTTTTTGTGTTTGAGGAAGTATTCACTGGCAGAAACATTTAAGACCCTTTAAATGCCTGCTATTGGATTTCAATCTTCTCTATTTACATTGTAAAAATCCCATTTGAGCAGAATTGACTGAGCACTTTGGCTCAAACCAGATGAGAATAAAAGCAAAGAATGAAGGACAAGACAAGAAAAGCCAAAGAGCAGAAACATGTCAGCAGAATGCTGCTTTGAGGCACATCTACAAGTGTGAATAAGAAAGTCAGGCTTAATTGGTGCAAGGCAAAATAAAACATATATATATATATACAGTACAGACCAAAAGTTTGGACACACCATCTCATTCAAAGAGTTTTCCTTATTTTCATGACTATGAATATCGTAGCTTCACACTGAAGGCATCAAAACTATGAATTAACACATGTGGAATTATATACTGAACAAAAAAGTGTGAAACATATGAAAATGTGTCTTATATTCTAGGTTCTTCAAAGTAGCCACCTTTTGCTTTTGATTACTGCTATATATATATATATATATATATATATATATATGTATATATACTTTCATTTCAGTGTGAGATAGCCATCCGGCTGCAGCAGCTCATGGAAAAGTGGGTGACAGTGATAGAATGGAGAAAAAATTAGAGAAGGAGTGAGAGATAACAAGGTGTTTATGGAAGACACCGTTCGGCTATTTTCCCCCCAGCTCACATTAGGGTAAACAGAGTGCTGAGCTGAAAGGAGTGCACGGGGAAATGCTCGGCTGGTAATGGCCATGATGGGAGACAATGATAGCAATCACAGTAGCCACAATAATCACCACAATAATCACCGTCAATTCTCCAGGGACTTTTAAAGCATCTCACTGAGACTTGTGTCCATAGTTTGCAGCATGCAATGGACCCAACCGACACATTGTTGCATTTTGCCATCTCGCTATACTCTAAACATTTGTTTTGGATCCCCTTTGCTTAGATTTATCCCATGTGCAACATATCATTTTTGCTGATAACAGAATTCATTGGGAGATGTTTCATATTTTCTGGATAGCGAACACCTGGACATCTTTTTGTGTGATTTTTCAAAAACCTGTCAAAATATGTCATCTATAGGTTACAGAGGAGTGGCAAAATGATATATCACTCCATGTGCAAAAAGTACCACAGAATTTTGCACTTTTTCTGTTTTTCCTTACAACTATGTATCAAACGAAAAGAGGGGGAAGATGGCTCAGATGGAGAATCAAACCTAAGACACCTGCTTCAAGGACTATATTCACTATATACGGTAACCCTGCTCTACCACTGAGCCACGCAATATCCCTAAATAGAATTTTTTTTTTTAAATAACAGGAAAACTATTATTTCCATATTTCACAATATCACAATATTGTCACAAAAATGTAAAACAGAAACATTCAACATGATGTAGTTGCTTTAATTTCAACAATAGCAACAATTATTATATTGCTAAAGATGAAATATACAAGATACTTATAACAGTTACAATAATGTTTTAAGGACATTTATTCATAAATTCTTCCATTTTGATACACATACATAGATATAGAGCGAAAATTAGAGTTGACGGTCACTCGGTTTGAAACACTCCTCTGTTTCATGTAGTCATGGCAATGATTTGGCAATCAGATTGTTTCCCTTAAATACATTTGGACAAATCAAGAATTGCATTCTACTTCAGAAACAAGCACTCAAAATGCAGTCACTTTGTCTCCATGCCATGACTTTTCAAGCAGATGACTTCCTGTCTTTTAAACAATAGCGACGTTTAGGAGCGACAGTTAGTTAGCCGAAACAGGTGAAGGAGGGGTGAGCATGGCACGACTCTGCTACATACACTTGGTGGTAACTCCATTCACTCCTGACCGTTTGCTGGGTTCTTACTAAAAGTGTAAACAAGAAACATATAACAAAAGGTTATTTAGCTTGTTTAATAAAAGGAGAAGGTACAGACCTCTTATAAATGAAAGATAACTATAAATGACTTGTACGCTGCCTACTGCAGATAGGCCATTAACTGCTTACATGAGTTAATTTGTAACCGAACGCCAATTCACAAATTCTAAACTTCCACTTCCTCAAATCATTCTGTAAAAATGTACAAAAACTAACATACTATATTATAAAACAGTGTATTTATGAACTCTGTAAACAGAGTTCATAAATACAGAAGAAATATGTATGTGAATCCCTGAACACAGAGGCGTTTACATCTCTGCAGCAATCTAATTGAGTCAGTCACTCTCCTGGGAGCAATATGCATAATGTGGCTCAATGTACAGTACATGTAAGACAGGTTAGACTCCAAGTTGTTCTTTTATGCTGCTTTGTAGCTCCTTTGGCAAATATATTTATTTTTGTACCTCTAACTCCTTCCTTTAAAGTGCCTTTACCTCATTTCGTTCATCCGAGTTACGTTCAAAACACCTTTCAATGTTGTTTTAGCATTCTGCACTGACATCTACATAAAAGGGTGACTGAGCTCTCACTTTTCTTAACAGCCTCGTCCATCTTCTCCTGCTTCCTAATAACCAGCTTGCCATCGATATTCAAACAGCTACAAGTCATTGGGGCAGGGAATTAAAGCAGCCCACAGATCTGTTCCACGGCGGCAAAGGTTAGGACATGTTCGATCTGATAGAAGATTGGGTGGGCGGGTTCCTCAGTCCCACTGGGTGTCACGGCCATGGGCACAAGAGCCCCCATCTGCACTAAAATGAGATAAACAATACCCCATCCTCCTCTTCTGGCAGCTGTGATGAACATGTGAAAAGTGTGATGAACATTAAACAGAACACCAGAGGTGGATTATCCAAGTCCAAAAAGTAAAACCTAGTTTTCCTTTATTCTGTTCACTTAATCAGGTGATTAGTCCCTGTGTATGTTGTGGAGATGGAGATGGAAATGTTAACGGTTGGAACTAATCTTTGTACAGGCTTTTTACTTTCTGGACCTGGATTAACCACCTCTGCAGAGCACACATCAGGTCATCGCTCGAGACACTGCAGCATGTTTTACCTTGCAGCCAGGCCTAAAATCTCTTAGGTTGCAGCCACAGCTAATGGCTGATGGAAACAAAATGGGAGGTAAAGCAGCTGTAGAAGGTTACTGTGACTGCTCTGACAGGTACCAGCTCAGCTACACAAAGCTGTTATTCAGTGTTTTTAAAGGGCTTAATTAGAACCGATAAAGCCTCTAAAAGTTTGTTCTGGGTAGAGGTAGTGGGTTGTGAAGTTGATGTCGCCCCAAGAGGCGACTTACATGTACAATCGAAAATGTCACTTTACATCACAGGCCATTTCAATAAAGAACAATCCTCTAGCAAAAGCCCTTTAATAAAAGAGTGACAGGCAAGAGGAAAATAAACACAAAGTGGAAAACAATTCACGTAATTAAAACAGCCATTAGTTCTAATTCTGCAGTCATCATCAGTAATCATCACTTGTTGGGAGTCATGTAGGTCTGCTTACTCAGTGCGAGGTGATAAAGTGACAAATCTATGATTATGCAGGCTTTTATAACACATGTCAGCATACCTTGACAATGTGTAATCTAAATAATTGAGAAAAACTTTACATATGTCAAGTTATGTCAAGCTCAGCGACATGGTAATGCAATTACACCATATTAAAATCTGTCATATACATAGGTAATTAATCTATTACCTCAAACAGGAACACGTTTAGACACAATGGAAAATCCCATTAAAGAAAATGCACCTGCCTCAGGTGCAAATTATATAAATGGTAAATTACCTGCACTTGTATAGCGCTATTAAGTCTAAGGACTCTAAAACGCTTTACAGTACAATCAGTCATTCACCCATTCCTGCACACATTCACACACTGACAGTGGTAGGCTACATTGTAGCCACAGTTGCCCTGGGGTAGACTAACAGAAGTGGGCTGCCATATCCTTGGCGCCACTGGGCCCTCTAAACACCATTAGCAGGGAAGGACAGTGAAGTGTCTTGCCCAAGAACACAACGACTGAGACGGACGGAGCAGGGTTTGAACTGGTAACCCATCGGTTAAAGGACAAATTCCTACAACCTGAGCAATTACAATGTTTTTCCAAATTAAACTGTTGTTCTGATTCTGAAAAACAGCTGTATCCAACAAATGGCCAAGTCTTTGGAGCAATGAGTTGACAGTCTCTAATTTGCAAACAAAACAAAAAAAAACAGACCAAGAGCCATTGATTAGTAATCTGGCAGGGCTCCAACATAGGGTAAAGTCAAGATCCTGGACATTTGGGATCCTGTGGCAACACAACTTTGAACTGAAACCTGTTATTTATCTATAGTTGTTATAAGCATTTTAACATAGCATTACCTCGGAAAAGCCATTCCTCAGTTACACCACTGCATGTCCACAATTTATTTAAATGTAGTGGGCAGACATGATGATAGAAGAAGATAACACTTCTAGCAACTACTAACTACTCAGTCCATACTGCAGCATGCACAATTGGATCATCAGATCACACTGTTCCTCCAGGCTGTCATGTTTTTGTTTTGGCATGTCCAAAATGTCTGCTGTAAGAACGGCATGCCGCACGGCATGTAGAACAAATGCTTACCAATACTAACAAATCGGCCCAACTGAAACTCACTCTCTTCAGCATCCTGAATGCTCATAGCTGCCAGTAAAACTTAGGCTTGAGCTAGTTATGTCAGCTTCCACAGTGTCTGTGTGCAGGTTATGTGCTGTGCTGGGCCTTGCTGTGTTTTTTGCTTTTTCCTTTTTTTTCCTTAGGGTGTGACAGGCAGGTGCTCCTGCACAGGTGTTCCTCATTCTGACAGCAATCAGCTGGGTTTTTAAGGAGTGGAGAACCAAGGGAAGGCATCAGCCCGTTGTGTTCACCTAGTGGTAAAAAGGCTCGACCCCTGCTCTAATGCAGCTTGTTTTTTCCCAGGAAACTAATCGTTTTGTTGTTCTTCCCCTGGTCTACAGATCTTGCCCAGTTGGGGTTCTCATGGAGTAACCTGCGCCTGCTTATTCCTGAGTTGTGTCTAAAGGAGAGTGGAAACCCAGAAACGCGACGCCTTCAGACTCATGATTCTTGCTCTCTACCTCCAAGCCCATCTTCTCAAGGAGAACCGTCGGACCCAACTCAGAGGAGTATTCACCTGCCTGTCCGCCCTCCATCATTTGCCTCAAGTCGCAGTGGAGTTTTTTCCCCGCGGAAGAAAGGACAGTTATCTAATTGGAGATAACAGGAACTAGTCGGCTCACTGCCTGCCAACCACAGACGCTGTGGGGAAGGACTTATTCCCCTACCTCCTTACCCAGCCTCTCACTCAGTAAGTCCATCTAACAAATCACTAACAGCAAGATTTTTGTTACCCTGAGTCTGGACCCGTCTAAATTTGTTTTTTGCCTGCCTAGATAATTCCAGTATTGACCCGCTTATCCAGTTCCTGGTTCCCGTTCATCCTCGCATCTACTGTTTGAAAATAAACTGTTTCAAACCTTTCTCTTTATCTCTCGTGGTTGTGTGGTATCAGAGTCTAAACCAGCATTATGACAAGTTATAATTGTAATACTTATCTGATCCCTTGGGGGCACTCATAAAGCATTGAACTTTCTTTGAAAATTGGTAAGTTTATCTGCCAGTATGAAAAAAGAGCTTAATCAAAGTGATGTCACAGGAAATGTAATGTGCCACATCCTGATGCCACTGAACACTGTGAATTCCTGTCCCTCTATTTTAGCATTTGACTATGATTGAGTGTGGGTATAAAGGACAGTTAAAGTTCACCCAACCAGCCATATTTATTACTAGCATGCAGAGTTTGAATGCTTGGCACATGTATTATATCGGGTGACCAAAAAGTAGAACCAGCCAGTCCTTTGCAATTGCAATATTGTGCGCATTGATATAGCAATGACATTTATAAATTAATACTTTATTCCCCTCTGGTGCAAAAGCAGCAAAGATTTTTTAAAAGGTTAAAAACTGTAATGTGGTCAGAGGTATCCCCATTTTTCCTGGAAGGCTTGTGCTTTTCTCTGGACAAACTGGCCACATATACTGATATTGGCAACTCATTTAAATAGCTGGTTTTCCTCAAGACCTTACAGATGAAGGTGAACCAAACTTAAAAACCAAAACCACAACCAGTACCCTGTATTGTTACTGTGATATAAAATGATTTTGTGAAAACATCCCTGCACAAAAATAACACATGAAATCATGTTTAAAGTACTGCGAGCAAGAAAAGCAACATTACAAAGGAGCAGTTCCTTGGTGATCCCAACTACCCCTGGATTCTCTCAGGAGTATTAAAGATCGGTCACCATTTCAGCCTCTATGTTTGATAAGACATGACATTGGCTTGTTTTTTTTGTTTTTTTTATCAGCCAAGGTGGGCATGTCACCAGTTTGCATTAATGAGGGATATAAAAACACATTTCTGTTCTCCAGCCTTATTTTTCAAAAAAACAAGCAGCTATGAAACCTCTATGCGGGTTAATACAATTAAACAGAGAAAGCAATGCACAAAAAACATCTAAATGCACATTAATACAAAGGCTTATGATTTTAACACATACAAAGACATAATGAAAATGTTCAGCTCTATCATTGCATTAAAATAAAGTCTTTTTTTTGCTTAACTTCATCTTGTTTGGACTATTTATGCATTCTTTACCATTACAGAACTTCAAAAATACACACACAGTGATGCCCTAGTTCATTTTTTCCTGCAGTGACACAGAGCCTGTTTTTCATCATCCCCTTGTGTAATTACCACTCAGGCAATTGATCAGGTCAACAACACCATGCATTTTGAAATATACATGCACCACATTTTTTTATTTTTTTGCAAAACCTTTTAAGGTCCTTGAAGGCAGGAGTGTTTGTCTTTCATTAAATTGCTGTCATTTGCATTGACAGACTTTATTATGGATTCTGGGTAATGGCGGTTGACACCATAATAAACTTTGTAAACATGGTTCCAGGCCAGATGTTCAGTAGCCTGCTGGTGCAACCTGGCTGTCTGCTGCTCTCGCTTATCCCCCCGTGCTGATTAGTAGGGTATCTGTAGTGCAGTTGATCAGGCACTGAAGTGTGTGTTTAGTTAACAGTGCAGAGTAGGGTTTTCAAGGTACAGTGTCTTGCAAATGTAACATACTTTTGCAACCTTTCATAAGTTTTCCTCCAGCCTTGTCATGTATTCAGCTCCATCCATCAGCTCTGACAAACTTCCATGTCCCTGCTAAAGAAAACCAGCCCCTGAGCATGATGCTGACACCACTGATTTACAAAGGGGGTGGTGTCATATTGTGTTCAGAACCAGGGAACTCTTGAGCAGCACCGAGACAGATATGATTTACACAGGTTTATTGAGATAATGTTTTCTGACAGCGTCGGGACTCCGTAGTTGTTCGGCTTCTGGGATCAGCTCACAGAGAGACAGGAGTATTAATGTAATTTATATAGCCCTTTTCAGTAACAAGACATTCAAAGCGCTGTACATGAGGAAGAACAATTACAATACAATCACAAAGAAAATAAACACAGATACAGACACAGAAAAACAAATCAAATGACACTTATAATCCTTGGGAGTAATAATAATTAATAATCCTTCCAAGTTTACTGGTAGAAATTGGTTCCAAGCCACTCTTAATAATAAAGCATCTTATGCT
>JAHUTJ010074742.1:0-24179 GCA_036250325.1 Characodon lateralis
TGTATACGTGTGTCTGTGTTTTTAAGTGTATTTGTTCAGTTGCAGTTTTCAACCCCAAGAGGATTCCCTCCTACCTTGACTTTATGGAGGCAGAAAGAAGGGGGAAATGCGCTATTTCTGAAGTCTTTCTTCTGATTTCTATGAATCATTTAGCGGCACTAATTAGAACTTATGTTATCAGAAATTGCCCCAGAGCCACTTATATCTCCACATTCTTTCATTTTCAGCTCCTGCTCTTCCTTCCTCCCCTGGGAGGCATTAAATCAGTCATTCCTTCACCGCTTGGTCCTCGTTGGACTGGTTATGGGGATTAAGGGGCTAATTGAGCATTAATTGAATAACAGACTAGAACATGTTCATATTGTACCTTATAAGATTTTATTCAACTTTCTTGAGGTAATGATCGTCGTGTGATGCTGGTCATAATTAACCATTCTCATCTATGGTTCATTAAAGAATATATATATTTCTAAAATATATGAACGAATGGGCTCATTCATTTAACGATGTGACTTGAGTTTGTTGTAGATTTTCTGCAATCCACACAAGTTCAAAAGTATTCATACATCCACATTAGTATTTGGTTAAATGCCCTCAGCAGTGGCACCTCGACCACATGATGTCATAGAGATCAACTCTTTTATTTCCTATTTCAGGTCTCCAGAAGCATTACAGCTAACAATATTTTTGGGAGTTACGCCAATAAATAAATAAATACAAAATATGATGTTCTCGTGTAAAGGTTACTGTTGTGTTGCAATGTCTTTCAGCCACCACAAGGGCAGCTTGAAATAATCCACTTGGGTAAATAAAAAAACTTTCACTCTTAAAGCTGCAGTAGGGAATTCTAAAAAAAAAAACAGTGGATTTAACCTGAAAATTTAAAAAAGAACACCTTACAGGTCCCTCCCCCTTACTCTCTGCTCCCTCCACAGCTCCTCCCCCACAGCGGAGCTAGACACTCGTTTTATTTCAGGCACAGTCTAATTCTTTCTTTTTAGCTTGCTTTTTGTTGTTGGCCTTCTTCTGTTTACCTGTCTTTGTTTTCTGTGCAGGTGCCTCTCAAGAAATAGGCGGTTTTCCTTGTCCAAGCTACCACACCCTGTTGGCGGTCAGACGTCTGTGAGCTCCTGCGGTCCTTGATCCCCAGAAGCAATCACACACTCTATCTAAAGACGAACAACTCTCAAACAGTTTCTAACTTTTAGCTCCTTTAGGCAGAGGAATGATTACAGAGATCAGCACTGAGGCTCCTGTCTCGCACCGTCGCCGTCTGTTAGAGGATGACGAAGAGCCTCGATAGAAGGTCACATATAGTTTTATATCTGGCACTCCAATGCAATGGATGTGCCCTTCCTCAGTGATTATCAATAGACTATGTGTCACCATTGTGGTGTCTATCTGGTAGGTTGTGTAGTAGCGGGTGTCCATCCTTAATCTAAGTGTACTGTGGCCTTCTAATGAAACCAGTTATACCGACTGCTCCACTATCAAACCCAGTGCCCCAGTACACGCTGTGTGGGAGGAGGGGTGTTGACACTGCTAAGACATTCCTCCTGTCTCTGATTGGTTGTTTCTGGCCAGAAGGGGGGTATTTTTCCAAATGGCAGTAGGACCACTGGGTGGAGCCAGAGGAGCTTAATTTGTTTCATAGACAATTTGGGTGTATTCACACTTGCCACTTTTGGTCTGCTTTAAACGGACCAGAGTTCGTTTACCCACTTGGTCCGGACCTTTTGTGCAGGTGTGAATACACTCAAGCGAACCCTGGTCCGGACCAAACAACCGGACCGAGACCCACTTTTTGAGGTGGTCTCTGTCCGCTTCCAAACGGACTCTGNACCAACTACAAAAAGCGTACGTCTCTTTGGACATAAAAAGCCACCGTAGCCGGTAGCAAAGGTGTGTGTTGTAAGGTAATCATACCTGATAAACTGTGTGTTGCTTAGCAACGCTACTGGCTTGTTGCGGGACAAGGCACGTAGAGAACGTCTGCGTTCAGCACGCATTCTCCGACGGGGTTCCAACATTATAAATGGACCGTTTCAAAGTCTGTGTTGAATGAGCTGCTCTTCACTCTCACAATAATATTGCAGCTGTAATAACGGCACAAATATGCAGAACAGAGGTGTTGCACGCAGCACGTCTACAGCTGGTTTCCTAAAATCCGGGTCTGTGTCCTGCCCTCGTCATTTCTGTCCAATGGGAACAATGATCGTCACCCACGTGGCTTTCTTTACAAGTAATAGTTCACTTGCAAAAAGTACAATGTGAAAACAAACCGCACCAAATGAAAAAAGTAAAGTTTGCTTTTGGCCCAGACCAAACAAGCGGATGAAAGGACTTTCCTGGTGTGTATACACCCTCTGTTTCATATTATTCTGTCAGGACATGGTGACCGTTTTAACATTTTATGTAAAACTTATGTAACATTAATGTGAAAATGCCTTTAGGGTCCTGCTGGAAGGTCAATCTCCTCCTGTCTTTTCCAGGCTCCGACAGGTTGTCTTCCAGGATTGTCCGTTTTTAGCTTTATCCATCTTTACAACAAGAATTCCCACAGCGTGATACCACCACCACTATGCTTCACGGTGAGATAATGTGTTCAGAGTGATGTGCAGAGTTAGTTTTCCTTCTCACACTTCTTTAGAAGAAGTTTAACAGTTCGCTAAACCTCTCTACCACCTTCTCCCTGACTTGTCTGCGGTGTTCCTTGGTCTTCATGATGGTTTTCATTCACTGATGTTTTCTAACAAACCTCTGAGGCCACAAACAAAAGAGCTGGATTTATATTGAGATTAAATGACACACTGGCTCATTAGGTGACTTCTAAAGGCATCTCGTTGCCCTAGATTTTATTTAGGGTTATCAGAGTAAAGCTGCTGAATGCAAAAAATTCATGCCACAGTTTTCGGATTTTTATTGACTAACACTGTTTGAAAACCATGCATCATTTTCTTTCCACTTTATTATGGTGCACATAATAAAAAATATGAAACAGAGGGTGTGTATACACCCTCTGTTTCATATTCTTCTGTCAGGACATGGTGACCGTTTTAACATTTTATGTAAAACCTATGTAACATTAATGTGTAAAAAATACATTTTACAAAAGTTACCTACTGAAGCTTTAAAGGATCCATCATTTAAGGGTTTTATAAGGTCAAGATTAGAAATCACCCTCCATCTGAAATGTATAAATAAGTATTTTTGATTAATTTTGGTTTTGATATGGTAGGAAAGGATGGTTTCAGGGACATTCTTTGCAAACCTCATTTGTTTAACAGCTATTTAAAAAAAGGATTTCACATTTGAGGAAGCTGGAAACCTTGGTCCCCTGTGAGCCCAACAGATGAGCAATCAGAGATGAGGTGGTGTGATATTTCTACATCTCATCTCCATACCCTGTCTCCTTTCTACCTCTTCTCTTGTTTAATGTCATGAAACACCTCCATGCTGTAAGCAGATTGGGAGTCAGCAGGTGTGTGAATGTGTGTGTTTTGACTTTAGTAAGGGGGGGCGGCGGATGGGTAGCATTACCATTGCCATAGTAACGGTATGTTATAGAAAAAAACGAGCAATTTGGCTGGTTTCCGTAGCAACAGGCAACAAAATATAGAAATATTTTTCAGCTGCAGAAAAGTTGTACCAGTTAAGGAAGGGATGATGAATAAATTCGCACTGATTTTTATCAACACTCAACACTGATCTAGATCCTTAGATTTCGCCAGATTTCCGAGAAATCCGACACACAAGTTTTATTTGTGTCTCTGCATCAGAGAGAGTGACTGAGAAGCAGGAGGCGGAGCAGAAGAGCAGCGAAGAGTCCGATCAAGATTAGATTTCTGGTTTAAAGGGTGTTAATTAGAGATGTCTGGCTGGTTGGGTGGGCTGGAGTTGCCACGATGAAGGGAAAATCAACGACAAAAAACCTTCTGCTGCAGAGGAAATCTACATCGGGCTGATCCCTTTATTGCATGCACCGCATCACTCACCTACCCGCACATTCCCAAGTCGACCACCCTTCAGACTGCGTGGTGACTTGATGTTGCAGGGTGGAGCTGGACCATCATATCCGAAGGGATCTACAAGGCTGGTCCTTGCTGCTCCGTTTAGGGCTCCACAAAGCCCTTCTAAGTGCGTGCAACTGTTTGTTTGGTCAGGCGGTTTTTTTGCAGATATTTAAAGGTCTGATCATGAGGACTTATTGAGATTTTTCTGTTGCGCACAGAGCCAATCACGCAGCCTGCAGAAGGCTTCGAGGTAGTGGCCATAAAATGTAAACGAGCACATCAGTTTGCTGGAGCAGCTTTTTCAGCGGATGAGAGAACTCCGGGAACAGAGGCGCAGCTGGGACCGGAGCTGGCTCGCATTCTCCCCGACTGGTGACGACCTGCTCCGGGGGGAAAATTATCCCTACGCCCGGGGTCTCCGCCTCCTGCCCGCTGCCACGGAGCCCACCGATGCGTCCGGCGGCCCCTAATGCTCGGCGGCGCTCGGCGGCTTTCCGGTCGGTGGGAGAGGCTCGAGCCGCGGCCGCGAGCCGGTAGGATGCTGCGCCAGGTGTTGCACGCGGGATTGAGGACGTCATTCCATGCGTTGGGCCGGTTCGTGGCCGGTCACGCGGTGTTCTTCGCGTCGGCGCCCGTGCTGCTGTCCATCCTGCTGGGGGCCAGCTTCAGCCGCTACCGCGTGGAGGGGGACGTGGAAAGCCTGCTTGCGCCCAAGCACAGCCTGGCTAAGATTGAGGGCAACCTGGTGGAGAGCCTGTTCCCCGTCAACCGCTCCAAGCACGCGCTCTACTCTGACCTGCAGACACCTGGACGCTACGGGCGCGTGATCATCACGGCCCGAAGGGGGAGCGTGCTGGATCCGGTTCACCTGGAGACCATTCTACAGGTAGCTCACACTGCAGATTCTCATTTTATTTCACACTAACAACGACTTTTAAGAAAACACCAAATTTGACAACAAATAATCTGAAGGAGAAATCTAACCAGTCGAGTAATTCCAAAATATGAACATGGAATAAAAACAAACTAAATGACCTATGACTTCCAGCCAAACTTTACATGGAAACAAATAGTAATTTTTAATTAAAGCAGTGAAGGGCAATAATTATGGGTGAGGGTTACAAAGTTACATGTTTCATGTCAAAATTAGATTTCCCAGACTCAAAATGTTTCGCCATTTTTAGTCAATCAGTTAATATTATTTTCATATTATGATCCACAAAATGCAGATCTATAGGGGATATCAGTTTGGCTAGTCTTTATTGATAACGATAACCATAATATCTTATTATTGCTGGTAAATGTCTGCAGTGATCTGGGATGGACGGATAATTGAGGGGCAGATGGAAAGTTGAGTGGATGCATGAATGGCCAAATGGATTGATGGACAAAAAGATGATTGTATGGATAGATGGAATGAAAGGGTGAAAAGAAGGATGAAAAATTAACAAACAGATGGATAATGGGCAAATGGAGGAATGGCTGGATGGGTGGATAATGCACAAATAGATTGATGTTTGGACAGGTAGAAGGGCAGACGGATGGATGGATAATGGATAAGCAGACAGATGAATCTAAGGATAAACAGGTGAAAGGATGAAATGCTTGATTCTTACAACCTTTAAAGAATGTGACTGAAATACAAATATTTTTCCATACTGTTTTCTTATTTCATTCCTATTCAGATTTGTAAAATATTTAAATCATATTCCATTTGTTCCCAACTGTGAAGGGACGTGAATGCTGACTGTATTCAACAGTTAGTGTAAAATTTTAGGTTCAGAGCTGGGACAGCCTTCTAATACAGTTGGTTCAGTCAGGTGGCAGACGTTTATTATGCGGATCCCCTTGCTTTTTGTAATCCTTGCATCCTTACATCCTCACTACCCCTCTTGTCTAGCAATGTTGTGAAAAAAATCTAAACTGAGTCAGTGTTGGATATGTATTCAGAAAGAGCAGACAAAAGGCATGTCGAAGGATACTTGCCTCATCTGGATTAGTTATAACACATTTAATATGGCAGTTTTAATAATGTTCCCTCTATGATCTTCTCCTATAACATTTTAGGTTAGAGAATAGTGAGAGAGGAATCTCTGGCAATACAAAATCTCTCCAGATGATCCAGATTCCTGGTTCTTCTATCATGCTTTCTTCCCTTCGGTTCAACTCAGTTTTTTTCTCTCCAGGATTTAAGTTAGATGGCCCTGGAAAAAGCTTTATTTAGTCTCTGGAAAGCATCTTCTCTGTGTTTATTTGGACATATAATTTGGATCATTACCCTGTTTTAGAGACTTGGTGACTCCAAGCTGCAGTTCTTCAACAGGTAGCTTTTATTTACCGAGAATTGCACGTTTTTTTCTGTTTCCCATTCTGAAGAGTGGCTAATTGAGATATGAATCTGTATAAACTTACATTTGGACGCCAAGGAAAAAGTAATTCATTGATTAATGATAACAAATGAAATGTTTCAAGACGCTTTTCTATATCTCCCCTTACATTTCTACTCCCACTTTTTTTCAAACTGGAGTAGGGCTGAAACCGTTTATTGGATTAATCGTGATTTATTGATTATTGAAACAATCATCAACTAATTTAGTATCGACTAATCGTTAACTGGAGTATAAAGACTCTAAAACATGCCATTTGCTGAAAAAACAACCCACTCAGAGCAATAATTAGGCCAAAATTATACAAAAAATATATTCATATTACATTTAACATGAAGAACCTGATTTGTCTGTGTGCTCTAACCAGAACTCATAAAGTGACATAGCTTTAGCTTTACCTTGTAGCAAAGCTCCTATTAAGCACCTTGCTATCTGATTATTAATCAGTTAATCAAAAAAATAGTTGACAGAATAATTGTTTAGCAAAATAATCATTAGTTGCAGCCCTAAACTGGAATTTCCTTCTGAGACATAATTCCCATTCTGAGTCTCCTTCCTTGCCACCAATCATGAGACTCCCCAGAGGAGCCTCGACCTTCAGATCTATCCACGAATGTTGATTGGAGTTATGATGGGAGAAATGATTTGTAGACAAAGGCCTTGTCCACACATAGCCAGATATCTAGGAAAACAAATACATTTTGATCAGTTTTGGCCTTTCATCTGCACGAAAAACTCAGTTTTACTTTACTAAAAAAAACTCTGACCAAAGTGTAGATTGGAGAAAATCTCGTATTTGTGTTAGCGTGTGTACGGTTTTAGGGTCCCGCATCTCACAGTGGCGCTGACATAACATGTGTGACCATTGTTGTTCACTTGTCCATGCAGTGGAGGAAAAATGAATGCTATCACCTAATAGAGTATTTAAAAGTAGTTCAACCTCTATATCTATCCAGTACACTACCCCTTATGCGTTTGCCATCTTTAAAACAATGCTCAGTGGCGTATTTATGCAGGTTCCAGGTGATGTTAACCTTTCTGAAAACATTGCCCTTGTGTACGATACCATTTTTTAAAACGTTGTGGGGGAGACATTCGTTTTTAGAAGGATCCGGCTACGTGTGGACAATGCCCAATAACCTCCAAGAAAACAAGATCTTTTGTTAAGGGTAGGTTTCTAGATGCATCTTTCTAATGATTTTTTTTCCAAAAGATGATGACTGTGACCCATTTTACATGTTGCAAGAACACACGGCTTGTTCGCAGGGGATTCCTGTAGTACAGTGGAGACACAGGGCTATGCATCATTTCCAGCTAACAGGCTGTGAGAAACCGAGTGGTGCATAAAGCAGGGAGCTCTAAAGTGATAAGTCCACCGTTACATAATCTGATGATGTTTGCAAGGCCTAAGATTCTGTAATTGTTCTCCTCTGTGCCTCCAGTCGCTACCAAGTGTGTGTTTCCCTGCAAGCCGTTTAATGTTCCTCTGAGAAGGGAGCTGAACCTGTTGCATGCAGCCGCCTGGATCAACAGAGAGAGTGATGTCAGTGTGAGTCAGGGAAAGAACTTAACCGGCTTTCTGCAGGTATTAAGAGTTGTGACTCATACCCATTCAAAGAATTTATTGTATCCTCTAACATCCTCAGCCAGAAGATATTCCTGTTTACTTGAAGTGAAACATTATGGTTACTAGATGTTTTTCTCTGTTGTTCATATGCAGTTGTAATGTCAAGAAAGTTAGTTTAGTATGTTTTTCATGCATTTAATTGTCAATTTATTAATGCACTTCCGCAATATACACCAAAGGTTTTCTATGAGATTAGATCTGGGGACAGAGATGGCCATGAAAGAAGGTTTATTTTGTCTAAGGTGAGGCATTTGTGTGTTTATTTGGCCATACGTTTTGGATCAATATCCTGCTGACAAACCCAGTGATGATCCATTCTCACTTTCTTGCCAAGATCCTTTCGGATGTCTTTTTTAAAATTTCCTGGTATTACATATTTACCTCTATCAAGGTCCTCAGGACATGTGGATGAGAGACAGGTCCACAACATCTCAAATCCTCCACAATACCTAACAGTTGGCATAAGATGCTTTCCCACATATTCTTGCGTTGTTTTAAATGTGTTTTATACATATATAATAGCTGCCTTTATTTTTCAAATTTTTCTTAAGTAAGTAGACAGGAAATGTGGACAGAGCGGTGGAAGGGCATGCATTAAACGTTGACTGACCTCGAGGTTAGGTTCCAATTGATTCTGGAGACTCAATGCCTAACCCTAACCTTAGTCTCATCTGACTGAAAAGCAGAGTTCCAGTTAAAGTCCCAGTTGGATTTAGCAAACTCTGTGTGTTTACTTTTGTGATGGTACGGCAGAGAAGAGTTTTTCCTGGCATGGTTCCCAAGCAACCAGTGGGCATATACAGGGTGTCTAATGGTTGTTTTGGAGACAAAAATGAACCTTTGGCTGCAGTTCTCAAACGATGAGCTGTAGGGATTTGTTTTACCTCCCCTATCATCCTGCTCATTGTGAAGAGTAGCAAGATGACTTGGTTCTTCTCCACTCAGGTTTGTCACAGGTTCACACGGTTTAAACCGATCAGGTTTTTCCTGGCTGATCTTGATTTCTGTTTTTCCTTTGCGCTCTCACTTGCTGATTCCAGTTTTGAGTAATAAAAGAGAAAAACATCATTATTTCAGATTCTTTGAAAGAGATGGTAGTTTTGAATGAGACTGAATATGAAGGGATTGCAGGATTTCCTCCATTTATGCATTAAAGCATATATATGACTCTAACTTTTATTGGATTTTTGTTGAACTCAGAAAATGTATAGAAGCACGTGCTGTTAGTTGATGCATTTATTGACAAAAAATGATGGGAGTTCTTTATTTTAATGCATTTCATGAATAGAAATTTGACCCCAAAATCACAGATTAGAGCTGATCAAAGAAAACTGGCCAGTTCCAATTTCTGGTACATTTGTATTTTAAGCCTTACTGCTCTGACTGTAGAAAAGGGTAAGTTTAGGCGAGATCAACACATGTATCAGCCTCACTCTAATGGCTAGTCCTCCTCGTCTTTCCCTCTGTCTAATTTTATATTTATACCACAGTGAGTGAGGACGTCATGGATTAATAATTCAAAGTTCATGGGCTGTGGTGAACTTGAAAATGTAAATCAAACATTTCAAAAATGCTTCTGTTCCATTTATTTTATAGGGATTTTAAGCAGCCCCAGTATTTGTGGCACAGTTCATTTTTGTAAAAAAAAATTAACATCTTATTGAGGTGTTTTTTCCCCTTACTGAATAAATGCACTCAAATAGAAGGCTGGATTTTCCAAATTCATTCAGTGTGAGATTTTGCTGCTGAATGTATTTTGCTGCTTTTTACAAGATTGTTGTTGTTCTGATACGTATGAACTTTGAACTTAATATAGTTTACCTACTTTTATTTATGACTTTATATTAGTCAATGACCAATCTAGAAACTCCTACTATTTGCACACAAAACACAGATCTAAAAGTTAAGCTTGGTCCTTAGACACCTGCAGGAGTTATTTAAAGCAGCACACTGGAAGAGACTGATCTCATGTTCGGCAGCCAATGGCATGGATCCTGCCTTGTGGATTAAACACTTTGGATCTTCAATGAAGTATTGTTCCAGAATCCTTGCCTCATTACAGGTCAGGTTAAAACATGCATTAGAAACTCAGGTCCTAATACAATGACCTTGTTAAGAGGCATTGCTGCAGAAAGGTACTCTTTCTTAAAGGTTGATGCAACACTCTGAGGTGGTAGTTGGCTCAGTGTGCCAGAGACTGGCATCAGGGCTGTTGCTTAGTAACCAGCACTGTGGATGCTGGCACTGTTGTCATCTTGCCATAGAAACCGAATAGAAGGCTGAGATGGCTATTGTTACTCCTTTTGGTGAGATGTCCACACGTTCCCCCGCACGTTTCTGAAGCACAAAGTTGGAGAACGAGAAGCTCACAGCTGAAACTTTTCTCTTCTGCTACAGTTCAGCCGATTAAAAACAGCTCTCCGTTTCTTGTTTTTGTCATAGCTCCACAGGCGGATCTACCAGATGCAGGTGACGGCCCCGGCTACAACAGTGGGCTCCACCAGCTTCAACTATTCCTTCTCCTACCTCTGCCTCCCCGATGACAAGAACGTCTGCATTGTCGATGATATTATCCGTGCCATGGAGGAGATCCAGTCTGCCCGGACCTCCAACCAAAGCGTCCCCATTCTGCAGTACCCCATCACGCAGTTGGAGGACGGGAGACAAGCGTACATCGGCCACCAGTTGGGTGGCGTGCAGGGTTGGGGCCCCGGCGGGGCAGTGCGGGGTCATGGGACGGGGGCCAAAGGGGAAGGCGTCCGTTCTGCAAAAGCGGTGCAGCTCACGTACTACCTCCAATCCCGAAGTGGGCTGATGGATCGGGTGGCTGGTCAATGGGAAAAAGCCTTCTGTTCCGAGCTAATCCTCTTTGGAGCATTACACCCAAAGCTGGGGCTTTATCCCTCCACGTCCTCCTCATTAAGGACAGACTTCCAGTTCTCCTCTGTGCTGGCGCGTCGCCCCCTGCTGGCAAGTTTGGGAGTTTGCGGGGTGCTGGCCATCCTCTGCTGCTCTATGAGAGACTGCGTGAGGTCCAAACCCTGGTTAGGAATGTTGGCTCTGCTGTCAGTCGCTCTATCAGGCCTCACTGCTGCTGGAATACTGAACCTAACTGGAGCTACCTACAACTCCACATACCTGGGAATCCCTTTCGTCATGCTCGGTAGGTCTTAATGTTTATACTCTGTACAAGTTTAATTGGTTGACACTGCTGAAGACTGCGTTTAATTAGGATTTTACGTTATAGACTCACAAAAAGTAGTGCATAATTGTAAGGCAAAAGGAAAATACACGGTTTTCCAAACGTAATACCCCATAAAATATGTATTCAGATCTCTTTTTGCCTGATACCCCTTAATAAAATCCAGTTCAACCACTTGCTATTAGAAGTTACCTAATTAGTGAATGAAGTGCACTGGTGTGTCAGTTCTGAAGGCCTCAGAACATTAGTGAACAAACAGCATCATATAAGCCAAGGGACACAGCAGACAGGTCATGAAGAAAGTTGTGGAGAAGAACATCTCATGGAGCACTGATGAATCCATCATCTGACCTGCATCATCAAATGCAAACCTTCAAAGAAAACTGATTAGCCAAGCAATGAGAGTGTTATTTATACAAGCAGCCAACAGCCTCATGGTAACTCGGGAGGAGCTACAGAGATCCACAGCTCAGGTGGGAGAATCTGTTTCGAGGACAAGAGGACAGAACTTGCACTCCACAAATCTGGCCTTTTTGAAAAGTGGCAGAAAGAAAGCCATAAGAAGTCCACTTTGCAGTTTGTGGGTGGAGCAAAACACAGGACAATCCTGCAAGAAAACCTGTTAGAGGCTGCAAAAGACTTGAGACTGGAGTGATGGGTTCACCCTCCAGCAGGATGCAACCCTTAACATGCAGCTAGAGCTACAATGAAATGCTTTAGATCAAAGCATATTCATAGGTTAAGATGGCCCAGTCAAAGTACAGACCCAAATCCAGTTAAGACTCTGTGACGATATTCATATGTTAGCATTTATTATATGAACACCTTTATGTTGGTTTATCACATAAAATCCCAATAAATTAAAAATCCCAATAAAATATATTGAGGTTTGTGTTTGTAACGTGTTAAAACATCCAAGGAAACAATAATCCTCTTGCACAGCACATTAATGCTCAGCCTGTATTCCTCTTCTAGAACTTGCTGGGATTTATTTTGCAGAGTCGTGTGGCTGAAAGCCGTCTCAAAGCGGACAGATCATCAAAATGATTGACAAGCTGTAGGACAGGAACTCACTGAGGGGGTGGAGGACAAATGACACATTTTCTTACTCGAGATTAATTCAGAACTAAAGTAAAGGTAACATAACACAGAGTCCTGGCGTTGCAGCTGTTTAATACGGGTTTGGAACACAGTCGAACTAAATATCACAAGGTTTTCCAGATTTATTTGAATAATATACCACCATTATGTTGCTGCACAACACACAAGCTCACACTCAGAGATCAAAAGGTCTTTTTGTGCTTCATTTGCTGCATCTTCCTGTTTTTTCGTTTCAAATTGTTTAAAGTTTGAACTTCTTTTGGCTCATTTGATGTTCCCCTGCAGAGTAAACCGCATATTTACTTCTCCACTAACTGATCCAGTCGTCTGCATGCTGAGCTGGGCTGCAGTTTGTTTACCATCAAACAAGGGTGACTCACATTGGGTATTGACAGATATTATTAACAGAGTGTCAGTCAAACCTCAAATGAAGGAAAATTAAACATGAGTGGATGAACATGATGTACTGTGTGCACACGGATAATATACACGATTTAATTGCTGATCCTTTTTCTGATGCACTAACTTACATTACCCTTTATTATATTTGAACCACAAAATCTCTTACAACTTTACATTTTTTCTCTTGAGGTTTCTCTCTCACTGTTTTTTTTTTTATTATAAAGAATTCATTATACATGATTTAATTTTTTTTTCTTAATAAAAATATGGAAAATGAGTTGTGCATTTGTATTTAGTCCCCTGGAGTGAAGATTTGTACAACCACCTTTCATTGTAAGTATAGTTGCAAGCTTTTTGGGTCTTTTGATGAGTGTGTCTATCAGCTCTGTTCAGAACCTCCCGCAGCTGATGGAGTTTATTGTTCAGATCTTTCTTCACCTGCATTACTGCAGATAAGGCCCCAGTCCATCTATCCATCTCCCACTCCATCCTACAATCACTTATGAACAAGATACCAAGATTTGAGACAAATGCTGTCAATCCGCCTGCCTCCTTGGATGTAAAATGTAAAGAAAGAAAGGAGGGACTAAAGACAATTGTGCAGTATGGTATGATAAAAGGGTTCTAAGAGCAGCTGTTTGTATTGTTGATCTATCATGAAGTGAAGGATTTTGGTTGTGAGTTCTGTGATTCTTGGGTTAAGTAATGTTCTGCTCAGTCACTGCTTTTTAGATCCTTGTCTTTCCCTTTTTTGTTTGACATTTGTTGGTTTTTGTGTCTACATTATTTTGTGGAGATGTAGTTTTTATTATTCCAGTTTCTCCCATGTTTACTTGAATCAAGCCATTTTCTCCAAGTTTTCTTTAGCTACCTCAACCTCTTGCTCCCCTCACATTTGTAACCACTCACCTGTTTTCCATCCATTGATCCCTGTCCCCATATATCTGTGCCCTGTTTTCACCCACTCCATGTCAACTCCTCTCCTTGCTCCTGGTTTGTTCATTTGTGCACCCTGTGGTCTTCTGTGTTGCTTATTTGAGTTTCACATTGCCAGGCTCTCTACTTTTGTAAGTTTTTGGACTTGGCCATTTTATTAGGATTCATTTCACTTCACTCTACCTGCCTCTCGCCTGTTGCCAGCTCCTCGCTGCATGTAGTTCCTCAACACATCACAGACTCTTAAATCTGTCGACCTTTGCATTTTTTCCCAGTGCATGTTGGGGAGCTAAAATTAGTTTTTACCACACTGCTCCTTTTGTTTGACTTTTATTAAAAATACATGGATATTTTGCACAAATTTAGCTTTGTCCTTCTCTTTTGTAAAAACACTGTAAAGGGACTTTAAAAAAAAAACTAGAATATTGCATAAAAGTGCAATATTTTTTGCCAGTCATTTCAGAAAGTTAAACGGTTATTTTATAGTTATTCATTCCACATAAAGTCAAATATTGTAAGCTTTTATTCATTGTCATTTTAATGATTATGGCTTACAGGTAAAGAAAACCCAGAATTCATGGTCAAATTCGAATATCACATTAGACCAATCAAAAAAGAATCTTAAGCACAAATGTCAGACTTCTGAAAAGTATGCCCATTTCTATGCACTCACTACTTGGTTGGGCCTCCTCTTGCATGAATTACTGCATCATTGCGCCGTGGCATAGAGGCGCTCAGCACTGCGTAGGTGTAATGCCTTTAGGTCATCTTCCTTGTCGGGTCTGATGTCTCTCAACTTCCTCTTGACAACAGCTCATAGATTATCTATGGTATTTAGGTCAGGGGAGTTTGCTGACCAAATAAAAACAGGAACACTATGGTCATTTAACCAGCTTTTGGTACCTCTGATAGTGTGGGCCAGTACCATGTTCTGTTAGAAAATGAAATCAGCATCTCTTTACAGCTTGCCAGCAGAGGGAAGCATGAAGTGCTCTAGAATTTTCTGGTAGGTGGCTTTCTTGACTGTGGACTTCAGAAAACACAGTGGACCAACACCAGCAGATGGCATGATACCCCAAACCATCACTGACTGTGGAAACTTCACACTGGCCTTCGAGTAACGTGGATTCTGTGGCTCTTCACTCTTCCTCCAGACTCTGGGACCTTAATTTCCAAATGTTGGTGCTGGTGCACCTTTTCCTAACACACTTCTTCCTTCCACTTAATTTTCTGTTATTATGCTTGGAAACAGAACTCGGTGAACAACCAGCTTCTTCAGCAATGACCTTTGGTGGCTTACCCTCCTTGTGAAGGGTGTTGATGCCTGCCTTCTGGGCATCTGTCAAGTCAGCAGTCTTCCCCATGATAGTGTAACCTATGACCCAGAGTGAGAGACTGTTTAAAGGCTCAGGAAACCTTTGCAGGTGTTTTGAGTTAATTAGCTGATTCGGGTGTGACACCATGGGTTTCCAATAATGAACTTTTTCACAATATTCTAATTTTCTGAGACACTGAATTTTGGGTTTTCGTTATCCATAATCATCAAAATTACAAGAAACATAGGCTTGGAATATATCACTATATGAGTAATGATTGTATATAAGATATGAGTTTCACTTTCTGAGATGACTGGCAATTTTTTTGAGATGTACCTATTTATGTGTACATATAAAAACCTTTTACTTTTATTTCCCTTATATATTTCTATTTATAATGAGCGCAAAGTGGAACCTAAGTCAAATTCCTTGTTGTTTTAACAAACTTGGCAAATAAAGTGTATTCTGACTGGATCTTAAATTAACATGCTAAATTGGTTTATTTGCCTCTACAAAATGACAAAGGGGGCAACAGAACAGAATACAAAATAAGTTATTGGATACTAAAGTGAAGTTTTGAACAACAGCAGAATAAACAGGAAAAATGCATGAACAAAAACAGGAAGTTTCTCTGAAATGCTATATGACATATTAATCCATCCAAATGCAGGCTGTGATGGGGCTTGTCTTGGCAGTTAATTTAGTTATGAAGTGAGAAGAAAGATTAGAAAGAGATACAAATGAGCAGTCATTAGAAAATTGTTGGAGCTGCAAGCCTCCTTATGGTGTCTTGAAGATGTATCAACTTAACTTAATGGTAACGTGTCCGAAGCAGCAGCAAAAACCATAATTCTTTTCAAAAGCAGTTTAAACTTCAGCACTTTTTAGAGCATGACAGAAATAAAACATACAGCTGAAACCGAATATCCATTTGTTCCCGTTTACAGACAAGCTAGTGTTAAAACTGTAGCACAGCTAGCTGCTCCACGGAGTTAGAAAAACAGCTGCTTTTTAGCGGTGACCAATGGTCGTGAATTTTTTATTTTATGAGTCAACTGTGCCAAACAGTGATCAGAACCAAATTAAATGGGAATAGAGTGTAATACAAAGTTTTCAGAAAACAATACACAGCAACATTAAATTACACATAAGACTTATGATCATTTATCTCCATGTTTCATAAAAAATACATAACGCTGAAAACCAAACTCATACTCTATAGGTTAATTTCATGGGTAAAAATGGTTTGTTTGTAGGTATAAAACTAAAGTAGGAAGGGACAAAATGGCAAGGCATAGGTATGAAATGAGGGCACAAATTAACCCAGTGCCTTCCTGGTTACATGCAAGCTAATGTTTGCACTTTAGCACACAGCTAGCTGCTACAGCTAGTGATATTTCAGTGATACTTCTATAAACGATTGTTTCAAAGACTGTGGGGTTGTTTGTGAATTATTGTTTGCTAGAGGGGGGCATAGAAGGTGGAGAAAAGTATAAATAAGATGGCTAAAACAATAGTCACTTGTAGTGGTTTATGTACAAACAAGTGTTAGCATTGCAACCGAATCACAGGAAGTTAGAGAAGATGCACTTTTAAACACCATCCAATCCATATCTCAAACAATCCGTCATTTTATAAGTCATTGTATTTTTTTATGATCTATTTAGTATTTTTTGTATGTGGCAATCAAATCAAATTATTGTAGTGACTGTGCTCAGTTGTTTTGACTATGTTGCTGATGACGTTGGTTGAAACAGAGATTCATATAGAAAGTATTTCCTACTAATGTTTTTATTGAAAATTTATGTTATAATTGCCCACAGTCCTCTGTTTAAATGCCGTCTTTGTTCGTCTTTTCGTGTCCACTTGAAGCAGCTTAAAACTGACTTCTGTGCTAAACACTGTCCCTCATCTTCTTCCTGTGCTTTTGGTCTCTCTTGGAAACATGGATTTAACACCTCTTGGTCATTCTGACACACACACACACTCTACAGATCTTTGTTGGTTCACTTTCTCCCTTGCCACCACATTAAAGTGTCAGTACAATGTGTCTTTGCTAAGGTGTTAAGTGCTTTGTCATGGTGAACTCACTGCAGGAAGAAGGGTGTCCGTGTGTCAATGGGGCCTCACGGACGCCATGGCAACCAAAGTGTAAAAAAAAAGGCAATTAAAACCATCTGTTCCACATATACGGTATAAATATTTATGTGCATGTATGCATGTGAGACTGGGCATGAATTAATTTATGCATTATGTAGAAATATTAAAACTTAACACTGAATGTAATATTTCAATTTCAAAGAATCTGATTTATTTAGGAAAGTGAACAAGTTTTCCTTAGGCTACTATTAAAAGTTTGATTTTGAATGTGTCAATATTTATAAAACTATATTTAAACTGTGTCCTAAATAGATTTTGCTGCAGCTTCACTTCAGTGGTGGTTGAAGTTGTGGGAAAAACTGTAATTCTTGGTGTATTACATCTGTCATTTCACACTGCTTCAAACAGAATTGAGGTGTGACACATTGAAACCCAGTTGGGGTTTTTTTTACTTCCTGGTGCAACGTTATGATTGATCTAAAATAATATGAAACCAGAGTGAACCCAAAATGTCCAGAGGGGCTAACTTGCAGGGAATTGGCAAGCTTTGATGCTACCTGTTCAAAGTTCTAGGTAATATTGCTTTAATCGACCTTATTGACCAGTTGTTGGCACTAAGGATAACATTTATTGGTGAACAGCTTTTTACCTTCCAGCTGAGCAAGATTACCCTTCATATAGAGTACTATAGAGCAAAGGTTTAACATATTTTTGTTTCCATGGAACCAGACTTGTAGTCTTTTAATGTGATTTACATCCGAAGTTCTAGATGCTTTATGAAGGTATTTTAAAGACTTTCTTTGGACCTTGGCTGCTTTCTTGCTTATTTTCAGTCCAATATCTGACCTTTTTCTCAGGAAAGCATTTTTTGTTTGTTAGAATAATTAACTATACCTAAAACTCAGTGCCAGAGATAAACAGTATCTGAAATGGAGGCAGGTAATTGCATCCCCAATTACCATTTAGCACTTTTGATGGTTTCGTGCACAACTTTTTCAGGTACGACAGTTCCCTTCTACTTTGTGCCAAAAGATGTTTTGCAACAACCCCGTTTAGTACCATTTTTGACAATCAGTGATCGGTTTACTGTAAAAAATGTGATCATTTAACTCCAAGAAATGATTTCTGACAGCAGGAGGCCACTCAGTAATGGGGCCTCCTGTTACTTTAAGTTAACTTACTCAAATGGGGATCACAAACACTATTCATAGAATAAAATAGAGAAATATTCTTTATTGTTCCTCAGTGAGGAAACTCAGGTGTACCAGCAGCAAAGTGAAAGGCAAACAGAAACATACAGATTCTCCCAAGGTAGAATATAACAGAAATAAGAATGAAAGACTGTACAGTAATGAAAAATTTACAACATAAAACAAAAAAATATCCAATTTATTAAATTATATGTGAGATTTCAGCCTTTTTGTAATTTGTTTTGATTTGTTTATGAATATAGTTATACTACCAAGCTGTGTCTTTGCTAAACAAAAGGACATCCAGCAATGACACTGGAGCTAAAATATAAATTATTCCTTGTTTGATAATCTATTGCAAAGATTTCAGCTATTAATTTTTTTGGAATCATCTTGTTATTCCTCAAATCTTCCTTTTTTTCTGTGAAACTGTTATTTTTGTTTACTGTGTTATTTAGTTTGTTTGCACAACTTAAAGATCATCCACTGTATGCCAGGTCTTTATCTGATAGCTTATTGGTGATAAACGTTTAGATTAGTAGTTAGAATATTATTTCCTGTGTTATCTTTTTTTTTTTTTTTTTTTATAGCACAGTCTAAGGAAATTGAAACAAACTGCCTTTTTGACAGACTGTTCCTAAAGAGTTTTAAAGTCCAATTTAAAATATGTTCTTCACTACGTTCTTCGCTGTTTTTTTCATTCAGTGCATAGGTATACTTTTCATGATTAACAGTAGGCAGTGCTACACTTTCTGTTTTTATCTTTTGTGTAATTGGATATAGATGTTAATTCCTGTTGCACTCTTCACAGGTCACGGTCTTTTTGGCTCCTTTGAGATGCTGTCATCGTGGAGGCGAACTCGGGAGGACCAGCATGTGAAAGAGCGAGTGGCGAGCGTGTTTGAGGACGTCATGCTGCGTTTCTCTGGCTCCACCATGATCCACCTGATGACGTTGGGCCTGGCTGCCTCACCGCTCACAAACATGGAGGCCGTCCGGCTCTTCTGCCGCAGCGCCGCCTTCGCCATCACCATCAGCTACGTTTACATGCTGTCCTTTTACAGTTCCTGTCTGGTGTTTACAGGCTACTTGGAGACAAGGTACAGACATGGCTGCTTCTGTCGGCGAGTACCAAAACCAGATCAGCTGGACTCAAAACCGGCTTGGTACCGGTGTTTGATGTACACTCGTTACCAGGATGAGACGCAATCAACCAACCCACCTCATGTAGTTGGTCATACTCATGTGCCAAATCCTAACCTAACTCACGTGGAAACACAAACCGTGAACAGTTCTGGTGTGCGTGGACATGTGGCTAACTCCATACAAACGCAATCACCCCCTAACACTCATTCAACAACAACAGTCACGGACCCTCACCCTCAGGACTCCCATCTTTTGCTGGGATGTGTACGGCATTGTTATGGAGACTGGATCACTAACACTTACGTCAAACCCTTCGTGGTTTTACTGTATCTGGTTTACATCTCCTTTGGCTTGATGGGCTTTCTCCAGGTAAGACACACGCACATTACGACTTAACAAGGGCTAGATTTGTAAAACTTTGTGACTCCCATTTACATCTATTAACACCTGTTGGTGAAGATCAAGATTATTAAGAATGGTTCACAAAGTGAAAATGTAACAACTTTATTTTAGGGACATTCATGTAGACTTTTAATAGAGAAGAACCAATGATGTAGAGGGCTACATTGAACAGTCTAAATGTTGCTTTGTCGGCTACAAGACACTGCAATGGCACTATTGTCAGTTTTCTGTCACTAATAAATTTTGATCTTGTGCTGAATTGTTCTAGCAGAATCACTAGCTTTGTGCTAGAGGAGCATACAAAGGTCCTACAAAGGTAATTTTGTTAAAACCCCAAGGCATTTATATCTCAGCGTTGATGTTGGAACTTGTTTTTTTTCCTGGTTTGTTTCTACTCAAGTTACAAACTCCCCTGATGCCACACTTATAGGCAACCTTAGTATTAACACTTAAAACTCCTTTTTTTCAACAGGACAGCAACTTAGTCTTTTCCAATCACGTTTCACAGGTTTCAGAGCATACAGAGAGACGGATCTCTGGCCATTGTTCTTTGTAGAACTTTTCTATTAGTATCCTGGGTCGTCTCTTTGCAAACCCCACAGATTTTCTAAAGGACTTAGGTCTGAGGGGTAAGGCAGCAATGGAAGAAACTTCAGTTTGTGTCTGCACCATTTATCTGTTATTTGGCCACATCAGAATAAGAATCAGCTTTATTGCCAAGTTCATGCATACAAACAAGGAATTTGCCTCCGGTACACTTTGCTCTTTTGTTCTGTTTTTGCATTACAGAATATACAAATTTACAATGTACAATATACACATATCTAATAAAAAGGTGCATTTGCAACATCTGTATGCTGTTGTTCTGTACTCTATTGAATGTTCAACAGAGAAACAGCCTGGGGGAAGAAACTGTCTCTGTGGCGGCTGGTTTTAGTAAACAGTGCTCTGTAGCGGCGGCCTGAAGGTAAAACTCTAAACAGTTTATGTGCAGGGTGTGTGGGGTCGGCAGAAATTTTGGCATCTGCATGTTTTGGATCATGATCCTGTTGAAAGACCTAGTGACAACCCAATTTCAGTTTTCTAGAAGAGACTACGAGATTTTTATGTAAAATGTCCTGGTATAATTCATGATGTCATACACTCTAAAAAGGCTCTCAGGGCCTTTGAGAGAGAAACAAGCCCACAGCATCACAGAGGTACCACTATACTTTAAAGCAGACATGAGGTGCTTTTCCACATATTCATTCTTTGTTTCACTCCAGAGCCACCAGGAATGTTTTTTTGCAGAAACTGTCAGTGTTAATGTTAGTGTTAGTTTTAATTGACAGAAAGTACATGTTATCTACAGCCAGCTTGTTGGTGGATAGAGACTAATGATTGTTATTGAGACTTGAAGGCCCCAGAATGAAAATCTTGGTTGCTGATATATAATTGACAGTGAGCTTTGGGGATTTCTATACCTGGCAAGACAAAAATGAGTCCCCGTCCTGCCATGTTTGTCCCAGTTCCTGTTGTTTTAAACTTGTAATTAATGCCCTGACTATATGTACATATGGGCATAAGCAGCTATTTTTTTTGCCATTTTCTGAAGCATCAAGAACAACATTCACCGACCTTACTTGAGTGGCATATTTTCTTATCTTTCCTATTTTGAAAGACAAATTGGCTCACTGTGACATCATGTTCTTCCCCGATTGAAACATTAGGTCAGTAATAACTAATTAAAAGCTTCTAGACACTCTGATCAAATTAAAAAGTGAACTTTAAATTAAAAAAATTCTTCTTGTTTTTAGAAATGTTGAAACTTTTCAAACCATTTCACAACTTTTGTTGTTGTTTTTTTTACCCCAGTGAATAAATTTTCTCAAGTTACAGAATATTTCTGTTCACAGGCTAACAAATATATTTCTGCTCCCAACAGGTGACACAGGGATCTGACCCCAGTGCACTGGTTGCCATGGATACAGCAACAGTATTGTACACGCATACACAGCAGCGTTACTTCAGCTCCTACTCACCAGTGATTGGATTCTACATCTATGAAAGCGCCCCCTATTGGAACGACTCAGTGCAGCGTGACCTGTTGGAGTACGCCAAAGGGTTCCAGAGGATCAGCTGGCTGGAGGCGTACCTGAACTACCTATCAGACCGCAACCAGTCCACTAGCCAGCCTCGCGAGAACTTTACCCGAACACTGCGCCACTCTTTTCTGCGTGAGCCACAGTTTGCCCACTTTGCAGACGACATCATCTTCGCAGAGCGCGGCCAGGGGGAGGAGCCTGACGTGGCGGCCTCGCGCATCTTCTTGGTCGCCAAGACAACAGAGAACAAGCGCGAGGAGATGTCAGTGCTGCTGGACACGCTGCGCCGTCTTTCTCTAACCTCTCGGGTTCGCTTCCTGATATTCAACCCCTCCTTTGTGTACTTGGACCGGTACGCAACGGCGGTCAGCTCCCCCCTCAGACACTCACTGCTGGCAGTGCTCTTCTTGTTGGGTCTGTCTTCTCTGGTCGTTGTGGAGCCGCTGGTCTCCCTGTGGCTTGGCCTCACCCTTCTCTCTGTCCAGTTTGGGGTTCTGGGCTTCATGACTTTATGGGGCGTGGAGATGGACTGCGTGTCCGTGCTGTGCCTGATCTCAGCTCTGGGCCACTCGGCGGACTGCAGCGGCCCCCTCCTCTGTGGCTTCACCTCAGGCCGCGGTGAAAGCAGGACTCGCTGGGTTCGCTTGGCGCTAGAACGACACGGCATTCCTTCTTTACAGACACTTGTGTGCTACAGCGCCGCCTTGGTGCCTGTCTGCTCTGTGCGCTCCAACCTTACACGCACACTTTTCCGCTGCCTCATTCTAACGGCCGGCTGCTCGGCCCTGCACACGCTGGCCTTCCTGCCGACCCTCCTCACCTTCCTGCCCCCCTCCAAGAGCAGGGATCATCGGCCTGGGAGAGAGGGCCAGAGACAGGAGGTGGAGTGTGTTGAAATGAATGACAGCACAAGAGTGGTGGACCAGATCACCACTGTTTGAACATGTGAAGGCTAAAAGATAAGGAAGATTAAACAGAAAAAATAGCAAACATAGATTATAAGGAGAAAGGCAGGTCCTTAATGCAATGTATCCTTGGTTTCCTGCTTATAGGTAGGACTGTGCGGCGTGTAAATGAGTTTTCTCCCAAACAATCACAGGATTGAAAATGTGCCTGGATGTAAAACACTTTTCATTTTAAAACTTGCTTTAGATTTTACCCTTTACTGCCTACTGCTGTATTTCTTTTGGTCATATCATGTTGCACAAATTGAGCTTAAATGACAAGAGGCGATCCTCTGTATGACTTAGTATTTCTTCTTTAATGCTGGACAAATAAAGTCAGAATAAGAGAACACAATGTTGCATTGTTTATTGTAACATGTAAGGGAACAGTTCGAATGTTAGATGGAATCATGTTTTATTTGAGTCTATAAATTTATAGCAGTCGGTAATGATGTCCCAATCAGCATCTTTTGCTCCCAATACTAATCTGAGTCACTTAGACTCAACCATTTGTTGAGTCACATTCCGATGCGTCATTAAAATCAATCTACATGATATCCAACACGGTACAATTTATTAGATGTGTTCATCATTGTGCACAATGACCATGTTGTAGCCCATTTTGCCTTCAGAACAAGATGTCTGAAACTGTTCAGAAATGTTGGTCCATATTGACATGATAGCTTCGCACAGTTGCTGCAGGGTTGGTTCAGAACAACCTCTTACATTACTGTGGAGGAATGTTGCCCCGATTCTTTTTGTAATATTGGTTTATTTCTTGTATGACCCAGTTTGGGCAAAGATTCGCCATCAGACCAATGGATTTCCATTTGACTACATTACTTTGGTTTTACATGTTAGGTTGCTTTCAACTCAATTGATGCAGTTACAAAACCAACTGTAAGTGCTGCAAAAACAAGCCCAAATTATCGCTCCTCCACCACTGTGCTTGACAGTTGGTTTAAAATGTTTGTTCTTATACACTGTGCACCATTATGTCAAAAAACGTCTCTACTTTTCTATCATATTCAAACGACACTATTCTGGATGTCTTGAGGGTCAATTAGATGCTAACCTATATTTGCAGCCAGACATTTACAGACACTCAACATGGAGGTGAAAGTGCTATTCTTTCAAGATTTTAATGACTTATTTAAAGGACTGACGCTGAAAAACTAGTCCATGCATTTGTGACTTCAAGGCTGGACTACTGTAATTCTTTACTATCAGGATGTCCATAAAATGCAGTTAAAAGCCTTCAGCTGATTCAAAATGCTGCAGCAAGAGTTCTGATGAAAATTAAAAAGAGAGATCATATTTCTCCTATTT
>JAHUTJ010074743.1:0-24176 GCA_036250325.1 Characodon lateralis
ACAGACTCTCCAACCTCCGCTGTAGATCTCTGCAGTTCATCCAGAGTGATCATGGGCCTCTTGGCTGCATCTCTGATCAGTCTTCTCCTTGTTCGAGATGAAAGTTTAGAGAGACGGCCGGGTCTTGGTAGATTTGCAGTGATCTGATACTCCTTCCATTTCAATAAGATTGCTTGCACAGTGCTCCTTGGGATGTTTAAAGCTAGGGAAATCTTTTTGTATCCAAATCCGACTTTAAACTTCTCCACAACAGTATCTCGGAGCTGCCTGGTGTGTTCCTTGGTCTTCATGATGAACCCTGAGACTATCACAGAGCAGGTGCATTTATACGGAGACTTGATTACACACAGGTGGATTCTATTTATCATCATCAGTCATTTGGGACAATATTGGATCATTCAGAGATCCTCACTGAACGTCTGGAGTGAGTTTGCTGCACTGAAAGTAAAGGGGCCGAATAATATTGCACGCCCACTTTTCAATTTTTTCTTTGTTAAAAAAGTTTGACACATCCAATAAATTTCATTCCACTTCATGATTGTGTTCCACTTGTTGATTCTTCACAAAAAATTAGAATTTTATATCTTTATGTTTGAAGCCTGAAATGTGGCAAGAGGTTGACCAGTTCAAGGGGGGCGAGTACTTTCGCAAGGCACTGTACATCTGAGCAATCTTGAGATTCTTCATTGTTGTTTCTTTATTTCCTGTGTTGTTCATTTTTATTTTGTACATATTGACTATGCTCTTCCTCATACTTGGCATAGTTTTTAAGTGTTTTTGTTTTGCTTAATAGTCTTGTCTTGCGAGTGTGTGTGTGAGAGCTTAAGCAAGTTATTTCCTGCTCATATCCTTTGTCATTATTTTTTTTTTTTTTGGAATTAGCTTCACAATTTTCCCGAACATGAGAAAGTATAAGCCTAATTCCTCTGATACCAACTGTAGAATGTCCTATGATCCCTGCAGCTTGTTCCAGTCTTATCCTGACCACCTTCTCCAATGTTTGTCTCCTTTCATTTGAATTTTTACTTTTCTTTACTCCTTACTTGTTCTTCTTCCAATTGGAAGATGAAGAGACGGATACATCAATCCTGAAATCTGAGCTGATTCGAGAACCAGATCTTCTGTCCGACGTATCGGAAATGAAACAGGATTTGATTAAAATGACTGCCATCTTGACTGCAGACTCGACAGAGAAATCCCCTTCCTTAGGAAGGTGTGGTCTAGAGAAGGGGACAGAGGATGTTTCTGGAGAACCATTAGAAATAATGGAGAAGGACCTTGAGAAAGTCAAGGAGGACCTTGAGAAAGTCAGTGAGATACTGAGAAGTGGAACATATCAGGGTGAGGTGGCAGAGGAGGCAGCTAAAGCAGCTAGAATGACTGAGGAGTGGGTTCTCCTCTCAGACTCTGAGATAAAAGAGGCTAAAAAAATGGCTGCCCTAGAAGTTCAGGAACCCATCTTACGTGAAAGTAAGGCTAAGAGAGGGGCTCCCAGGCCAAAAGCCATCAAGGGCAGTGGTGACCTTAAAGAATACCTCCTGGATGCACCAGTGAGCTCCAAAGCAAAGACTAAGAAAGAGAATGGTGCACAAGAAAGATTCACTGATGTTGTACTACGGGAAAGTGCAAAACCTTCAGCTCAAGCAAAGTCCTATGAAAGAATTGTAACTGTTGATGTTAAAAAGCCAATGAGAAGGAAGGAAAAAGATCAGGAGCAGGCAAAGGAATCAACAGAAGCAGGAGCTCATCTTAGTGTGCCAACACCTCCTGCTCCAACATCACCTGTATCCCCAGTGATAGAAGAAACGCCCATTGGCTCAATAAAGGACAAAGTGAAAGCCTTACAGCAAAAAGTTGAGGCTGAACAAAAGAGCAACAAGGTCACTGGAAGCAAGCCCTCACATTTGCCTGTTATAAATAAATCATCACCAAAAGCCAAAGAAACCCCTAAATCCAAACACCCCCTCCCCAAATCCCCGAAAGCTGAATCAGAAAAACTTGAGGAGACAATGTCAGTTAAAGAGCTGATGCAAGCATTCCAGACTGGACAGGACCCCTCAAAGAGGAAGTCTGGGTTATTTGAGCTTAAAACATCTACATCAAGATCAGAGAAAACCGCACAATCCAAATCTGTCCAGTCAAAGTCTATGAGCAAAGCAATGACCTCACATGTCTCACAAGCTCACGAAGTCTTGCTGTATCCCAAAAATGCAAAAAAAGAGACAACTTTACAGGATAAAGATAAAGCAATCAAATCAAGCGCTCGCTCTGATCTATCTGAAACTGTAGACTTTGGAAATGGTGGCCTTGATGATAGCTCTGACAGCTGTAAACATGAGGGTGTGGCAGAATCACTAAGTGGTAGTTCTGGAGATGGAACCCATCACCTTAGCTCAGAGGACAGTTACAAGAATGAAGGATTGGCCAGTGCAGGCACAAGCCCTGAGAGTTTGTCTGGACAACAGCCATCTACAGCATTGGCATCAGCTTCCACAAAAGTTAAAAAAGACCTTACAGACAAAGAGAACTCTGGAGACTCTGGTGTAGGGACCTCTGGTGACCAGGTATCTACAGACTTCACACTCCCTGTCTCTTCCAGCGAGGCTGCAGACGACCACACAACAAGTGAGTCAATATCTCTCAGGAGGACTGAGTCTAAATCATCTAAACCTCAAAACATTACTAAGAGAGTTTCAGAAACTGTAGAAACATTTCTTAGTGATGATGACAGCCCCGGTGAACAGATAGCATTGTCATTAATTGGTTCTCCAGGCTCTAGATCCCCATCTAAGCACCATGCGAGCTTTAACCTGCCTTTAAAACAAGAATCAGATGCCCTCAGTCCATTAGCTGATGACTCTTTGACAATAAGCCACAGAGACTCTTTAGAGGGTAGTCCTCTGATGGAAGAAAATTCTTCCCATAAATCTCCAGACTCTATTGAGCCCAGTCCAACCAGAGAATCACTCCCTCGTGATTCCTTGGAGAGCAGTCCTGTAGAGCAAAAGACCCACCCATTCTTCCCACCAGCACCCAGTGCTAATACATCCTCTGGCCACACATCACCCTCTAAGGCCAAAGACCTCCCCCAAGATGCTTTCCATGGTAGGCTGCTTCAAGATCCTGAAGCTAGTGCTGATGATGACAGTTGTGAGCAGACATCTCAGATGACAAGTTCGGGTAAGAGTGCCCTCTCCCCTGATACCCCTAGTTCTGAAGAGGTAAGTTATGAGGTAAACCCCAAACTCCCTGAAAGTACTTTCCTGTCTATTTTATTCAAACCTGCTTATATCCCTGAAGACCCAGAAGACAAGGATGCAACAGACAGCTATGAAGTTAAGAAAAAGATCACTCCAGAGAAGGACATGTTTAAGATGGCTGCAAAAATAAAAACATTTAATGAAATGGAACAAGACCCAAAGAGCAGCAGGAAGTCTAGCAAAGATGTGTTTTCCTCAGCAGATGACAAGATAGGGGATAACAGCTATGAAACATTAAACCCCAGCAGTGAGAACCTTTCACAAAGTGAATGTCGACTCAATAGATGCACAGAAGATTCAACGTTAGCTCTTTTTATTGGTCCAGATATTAAAGTACAACCTCCCTCTCCTTTTTCAGCAGGTATACATGATGGAACCCAGAGCAAAGAGATCAAGAACACATCAGCAACTCATACTTCAGAGGGATCTCACTCTGTCTCAGACCAGCATAATTCAAAACCCAAACTGAAAACCTCATGGGAAACAATCCCATCATCTGCTGAAGCTGTTAAACATGTTTCTAATGCAACATCAGCAACTTCAAACATTGAAAACAGGACAGATGAGCAAAAACAGGAGAGCTTGAAGAGGTCAAGGGAAGATAAAGAAGATAATAGTAGTCAGATGTTGGCTGTTAGCAAGGTACAGACAGATGTGCAAAAAACAAGTTCTAATGTTACAGATGAAGTGAAGGAAGATAGATGGAGTCATGCACCAAAACCTGGACTCTGTCCAGATGTTGGCACAAGTCAAACAAAACATGAGGTCTGTACTCATAATGACACAGAAGAAGAGAATGAGACATCGAATCTTCCTAGAACGGAATCAAAAGGAGTCACTGCAAGAGTAGACACTGAGTCATGGTCTGCCATGCGAGACGATGATGAAACATTTGCAGCCCGTGTAAAAGAGGAGGAACAGAAGATCCTAAATCTGGTGGTGGATCGTCAGTCATTGCAAGCAACTCCAGACACCACACCTGGTAGAACACCAACAGAAGAGAGCACTCCTACCAGTGAGCCAAATCCTTTTCTTTTCCAGGAAGGGAAGCTCTTTGAAATGACTCGCAGTGGTGCAATTGACATGACTAAGAGAAGCTATGAGGAGGAGGGGGGTGGCTTTGCTTTTTTTCAGATAGGTGAACAGTCTTTAGAGGAGCCTACCTTAGATAAGCCCAGGCAAGAAGATAGATCAGCTGCAGAATCAACAGTAGGTCTCAACTTAGCACTAGAGCCTCATACAGAGGAAGATGTTATATTAGAAAAGAAAATTGATTCACAGCTTCAGTCCCCACCTGACGGAGATCAGTTAGGCTGTAAAGCTGATGCACCCAAGTCTAAAATCCCTAAAATGGGCATTTCAGCTTCAACCAAAATTTCAAAGAAAGATCTGACATCCCCTGAACCTCTTGAGACTAAAGCAGAAAATGACATAAATGAAGGATCATTAGATTTAGAAACTATTTCAAATGAACAACCAATAACAAATGTACAGACTGCAGAAACTACTGTTACTAGATCAGTTTACTCTGAGCAAGGCCAAGAGTCCTCTGATTCCTCCCCAGAAGAGACAAAATCTGTGGTAGAAACCCCAAAAACAACAGGCAAGGAGGTAGTTAAAAGTACTTTCCATAACAGTAAGAAAACTCAAAGCACAGTCAAAGCACAAAATAAGTCTGTTCCCCAAGGTCGGGCAAAATCTATGATTCCTTCACCATCTCATGTAACACCCTCCTCAACAGCTCTTAAAAAAGACTCTTCAGAATCTTCAAGAATCTTAACTTCAGAATCTAAATCTAGAATTCCTATCAAGGCTAGCTCTGCCAAAGCTGATTCTGAATGTGTGGAATCCACTAAAGAGAAAAAGCTTAAGGCTCCTGTAAAAAAGGGCATGAGGAGAAAATCTGAGACAGATGCAGGTCCTTCTGTGGATGTCAAACCCAAGACACAGTCTTCCAACGCCAAGAGTTTCTGTGATGGGGAGTCTACCAGATCACCTACTAAAAAGGATCAGGGTTGTCCCATGAATATTGAGTCAACAAGATCTAAAGGTTTCCAGTCCAGGTTGCCAGTCCGTGGCAAAAGTGCTCCGTCATCTTATTCAACCACATCCAGTAAAGAAAAAAGCAAACCACAGAGACAGTCTATTGAGTTCGTTGAAGAGATCAGTGATGAAGCAGCAAAACTTGTGGCAAGGTTGGCACAGGTAGAGGCAGAGGAAGAGGCTGTAGCTGCTCTCTCAGATGATGAGAGCAGTCTTATTGATCCATCAATCATAGAAAGAGAACCCTTCCCAGATCTGCGGTTCCCACCCTCAGGAGACGTCTTTCCCATTAGACCACTGTGGGACGACCCTGTTGAGACACAGATGCAGCGAATTCCAGACGATAAAGTCCAAAGTCAAGGTATCCCCCAGTTAAAGGGGCTATTATCTATCTTTTGTACCACATTAGTACACTAGTTGTAAAGATGCTGCCTCTCTGTCTCTTGTCGTTATGTCCCATTGCTGTTTTACTGGAGCTCTGTTGTCTATGTATTGCCATCTCTTTCCTTCTGTGTGTTTTGAAAATCTCAAGATTGACCTAAAAAAAATCTCATAATTGACCTAAGGCTTTATAAAACTGGTGAAAACCTTTAACCATTTTTTAGAAATATGAAATTAGAATCTGTCTAAGTAAACATCTTAATTCTTATTTTTACCAAACTGTACAAAAACTGTAAGTTTATTTTTGAAAAAAAAATAATTATTATTATTTATTGCGATAAAGTTATTTTGAAATCAAACTGGTAACAGCAAGAAAACAAGAAAGCCAGTGAATTCTTTTTAGGTCATGTTTATAATTGTGACTTACCTTGCGGCTTTGACTTCTCATGGCTGTCTGGTGGTATTTGCAGTAGATCCACAGGATGAAACAGAAAGAAATGAGCAAAGGATGGCCATTATAGCCGACCACCTGGGCTTCAGTTGGATGGGTGAGTCATACTTAATAGTACCAGTCAAGCTAAATCTTTCAAAATGTATGTTCTTTTCTATTAAAAAAAGACTGGACAATTTGTTCTTGTAACCACTGATTGTTTTACCTAAGTTCTTTCCTGCCAACAGAGTTAGCACGAGAATTGGACTTCAGCGAGGAGAAGATCAACATGATAAGGACTGAAAACCCAAACTCACTGCAAGACCAAAGCCATGCCCTTTTAAACTTCTGGATTGTGAGAGAGGGACACAGTGCCACAGGTCAATAATTGTCAAGTACAGCTGAAACCAGATGTTTACATGAACTATATAAAAAGACACATAAACATTGTTATCATACTGTCTAACATGAAATCAAACATTTTTGTTTTAGGTCAGTTGGGATAACCAAACTTTTTTTTGTTTGCTAACAATCAACAATCGGCCCTCCAGCTTAGCCGACTCGTGTTGGGGTTTACCTCAGTGGATGAGAGGGTCGCATCCCTGCGTCTTCAGGTTGGGGACAAGTCTCTGGCTGTCGTTTCGACCTACGGGCCGAGTGGTACTGCGGAGTACCCGGCCTTCTTGGCATCCCTGTTGGGGGTGCTGCATAGTGCCTCTCTCGGGGACTCCATTATTATGCTGGGGGACTTCAACGCCCACGTGGAAAACGACAATGACACCTGGAGAGCCGTGATCGGGAGGAATGGCCTCCAAGATCTGAATCCGAATGGTGTTTCATTATTGGACTTCTGTGCTAGTCACGGATTGTCCATAATGATTCAAACATAAGGGTGTTTATCAGTGCACTTGGCCCCAGGACACCCTAGGCACGAGGTTGATCATTGACTTTGTTGTCGTGTCTTCAGACCTTCGGCCGTATGTTTTGGACACTCGGGTGAAGAGATGGTTTGAGCTGTCCACTGATCACCACCTGGTGGTGAGTTGGATCTGCTGGAAGAGGAGAAAACCTCATCTGCTGGAAGAGGCTTTCTCCTCTTCTATGCACTTGGAAGGCCCAAGCTCATAGTGAGGGTCTGCTGGGAACGCCCTCGGCCAGGGATGTATTCAACTCCCACCTCCGGGAGAGCTTTGACCAGATTCCGGGGGAGGTTGGAGACATAGAGTCCGAGTGGTCTATGTTCTCCGCATTTATTGCCAATGCTGCTGCCCGTAGCTGTAGCTGGAGGTTCTGCGGTGCCTGTCGTGATGGCAATTCCCAAACCCGGTGGTGGACACCGGCAGTAAGGGATGCTGTCAAGCCAAAGAAGGAGTCCTATCGTCTGTGGTTGTCTTGTGTTACTCCTGAGGCGGCTGACGGGTACCGTGAGGCAGAGGGTGCTGCAGCCCAGGCTGTGGCAGAGGCAAAAGCTCGGGCCTGGGAGGAGTTTGGTGAGGCCATGGAGAAGGACCACCAGTTGGCCTTGAAGCGATTCTGGCAATTGCTTTTGTGCTAGCATTGTTTTACACATTTTACACCAGAACCCTTTCAGTTCTGGGACTCAGAACACCATCTTCTTTCTAATCACTGTGAAGTCTGGATGTTCCAGTGTTGTTAATTCTTCCATATAATTGTTTTAACAGATGAGCGTAGAGTGTTCTTGAGGTTTCTGGAAACTGGACCCAAATGATGAACCATCTTATGCAGGTTCACAACTCTTTTCCTGAGTCAGTGTGTTTTAAGATGTTGCCTTAAAATACATCCATATGTGTGTCTCCACTAGACTCTCAAAATTTGTGATTTAGCCTTTCTGAAGGTACAAAAAAACATGACCTCATCACCCAGGTTGTCCCAAATTATTTAAAGACATAGTAACCTTGGTTTATTTAACTGACTTTTAAGAATGTAATATAAAATGTTCTCATTATTCTGGTATTTAGCAAATAGAAATAAGTTTTGTAACCCTAACTGACTTAAGACAGGAAAAGTTTAGTCAGATCTAATGTCTTTTTATGCAGTGCATGTAAATACATGGCTGAAACTGCTTTTATTTATTTTGCCCTCTAGAGTTGTGCTGAGGAGCATGATGCATGCACAGTCCTTTGTTTTGCACCATTCTGAGCTTATGACTGTGTATTGTTTGAAACCATCATGTTAGTCACTGTATTTTTCACATTCTTGTAAACAACTTTTTCACATTAAATCAAACCAACACTTATGGCAAGAATGGCAAGGTAAGACAAGTAGTTTACATAAATGTCAGACTTTGAACACAGTAATATTCAAAAAATTTCTAATCACTCTCTCCCATTGTTTTGGGAATTGACAAGTAGAAATAATTTTGGTAATCCTCAGTGACCTATAACAGGAAAAGGTTTTTATGACTTACTTTCAAACCATGAGGAAAAATTGCTTTGTGTCTTTTTACAGAGAGGGTGTAAATCTGGTTTTAACTGTATATGGACAATTCACCTCACTCTTTTTTTAAAGTGAATCTTTTTTCCTAGTATTTTTTTCTGTTTCAGCAGAAGCAAAACTTATAAAGACGTTGACAAAGATCAACCGAATGGACATTGTTCATCTTATTGAAAGCAAGATAAACAAAAGTGCTGAAGAGGAGACATCTTCACATACCTACGCAGAGATCGAACAGACCATCACTCTGGACCACAGTGAAGGTGCACATAGATGCAATGGTTTTCCTTTAATGCAGACAATTGATCTGGATTTTATCAAGCCTGTGTGGGAATCTTTAAACATTTAGACAAACATGCTTTCCAGGTTTCTCCGCTCTTCACGAAGATATTGACAGTCCACGGCCAGACAGACGTAAAAAAGCTGCCTGCAGAAGCCCAGTTTCAGAACAAGAAGTGCCCGTGGTGTCAGCAGAGGAGCTATCTACTAGTTTGTCATCGCTTCACGAGACATCAGAAAGATATGAGACAGGTGCCGCAGCTACAGAACTTCTGAAAATATCCCAAAAAGAAAAACTACAAATAGAGTTGGAAACAACAAAGTAAGTTATTTAAAAGATTTGTGATTGACTTTTAAAGTGAGAGTTTATTTTGTGCTATTAAGCAAAACAGTGTAGAGATGTCCACATGCCGTTTTTCCAAAGTTCAAGTCGCCCCAAATCTTACATGGGCAAGTTGAGTCTCATGCCTCTAATGACAGAAATTAGGATTCTTACATCAGGATGCATGACATCAAATCTCCATAAAACACAGAGTTGTTGTAGGTAATGAATTTAAATCTTTATCCATGGACTTATTTAACATCTTTACCTTTATACAAATGTTTAGTTCACAATGCAGAAAACCCTGTTATGGATTGCTTGGAATTATTTTGAGCATTTATAAGTTATAACATTTATGACCCAATTGAAATCTGCTGAGAAAGGCAATGTTAAGTTTCTGATTTAAGGGATGCCCTTGTACTGAGAGATGGCTAGTTCAGAGATGTGTCATTTCCTGTGGTAAAATAGTTCCCTCACTTACCATATATAGGTTTTTCTTCATACATGGAGTCAGAGCAATGCTCTGTTTAGGGTCTAAGCAGTAAGCTTGTTCCATGGTACAAAAAAGTTTATAAAATAAACTAAGCTCAAGTCTTTGAGAAGAAATATTTATTATCTTAATATACTTAGCAAGAACTGCTTTTATTCTCATAAACAATTTTTCTCAATTACTGTTGAGAAACATAACACACAACTAATGTGTTCTGTGCATAAATTACTCATGTCAACCAGTCATTTGTATGCAATACAGCAACTCAAGGGACATCGCTAATAATTTACTCAACTGATTTAAATTCACCAGTTAAGTTTAACCCCTGATTAGATTAGTTAAAGACTACTCATTAGACTCGAGTCCTAGACCTCAAGCTCAAGTCAATTCTTAAGTCTTTGGACTGGGAGTCAAGGTCAAGCTTTTGCCCTTTAAATGCGACTCGAGTCTAAGATGCAGGCTCAAGTTCCAGTCTCTAAAACTATGACTCAGCAATATCATAACATTTTTCCAGAAGAACAAAAAAGTTTTGGATCAAATGTCTGCACCAAAATAAGTCACATCACCAGTTTCACATCAAGAAGTAATTTAATTATGTTTAACTTTAATATGTATAATGTAATCAACAGCTTATCTGTTATAAAAAAAAATTCTAATAAGTCAGACACTACGTTGTTGTTTTCTTGCAGCTCATCAAAACATATATACGAGGAAGTGACAGACCCAGTTCACATGGGCAGTTTTAAGCAAGTAAGTCCTTTCTTCACTTTGTACCGCACCTCTCCCTACAATCTCCGTTCCCAGGTGATAGACCCTGTGTACAAAGGGGGGGCCAAGTTGTGTACCCAGGTCACCCCATCTCCCAAACCCATGTTTGAACGACACGAAAATGAAGGAGCTGTTGAAAATGAAGGAGTAGAGGGGGGAGAGGAGTGGAGTTTGGAGTGTCTACAAACTACTTTTACTGGAGACAGCATAGATTACTTATCTCGATTAGCTTTGCGAGAGACTTCCAATAGCTCTCGAACAGGTGTTTGTGAAGATCGACCACTGTCCATGAGTGATTTTGGTGACAGCTTGTCTGAGTGTGAGCAAGCTGAACAGGACTTCAGAAAACTTTCAATGGAGCTCACAGAACCTGATGAGGTTTGTGAAAAAGGATCACCAGCACAACAACCTACAAATGAACAGTTTTCTCTGCCTGCGTTAGCATTCACAGTCAGGACAGAATGCACGGGTTCCAAGCAAACAGCCACGAGAGGTGTGGATGAAGTGTCACATCGGCTTTATAAAGTCCTGTATGAGTATGATGTTGAATCTATGAATTCTGAGGCTCAGGACGTGTCTGTATTAAGTGTGAGTTCATCTCTTCAAGCAGTCAGGAAAGAAGAAGTTCAGGGGGCTGCCACCCTCACAAAGGGCATTGATGAAGTTTCAAACTCTACGGTTGGTGCTGATATTCATCAGGTTTTGATTTCAGATCTTAATGTCAAATCTAATCGTCGTATGTATCAAACTCTGAATGAAACCAGTCAGGAATTAGCTGATCCCTTTGTCAGTTGTAAAAAGGCCTCAGATTCAGTGACTCAAGTGTCACGCAGTCAAGGATTTGAGAAGGAGCTTCTTCACTCCATGGATTTTGTTTCAGGCATACCTGATGTTGTGTATGGCTTTGAGAAAATGATGACGCTCAGACTAAAAGCATCTCCAACTGAATTTGAAGCACCTGAATATGAATCAGTGCCTGAAATAGTTTCTGGCCTTGGAAGCTTATTACCTGACAAGTTGGCTTCACCTGAGTGTGCTCCAGATTCTGTAATACTCGTGACCGAATCCAGGGCCTGCTCACCTGAGTCTGTCTCATCGCTAAATGAGCTGAATTTCCTTGCACCAGATTCTCCAGAACCACAGTTTAGGCCCTTATCCCCACTTCCACCACCTTTCTTACTATGGGAACTTGGAGAGGATGGGACTGCAGCCCCAAGGTCAAAGGGTTCTGTACTACAGTTAACATCGGATGCAGAAGAAAGACCATTAACACCAATGGTTTCAAACAGAAGACCATTTGGAAGGCCAGTATCTCCAGTCAGTGACTATAGTAGTGAGCAGTCCATGTCACCTCAGTCATTAACCTTTGACATGGAAGATAGAGCATCATCTCCTGAATCCATTATTGCTGAAACAACATATTGGCTTTATGAACCTGATCATTATGACACTCATGGTTTCCATGAGATCAGGTCACTATCTCCTGAATCTGCTGTGTCCACTGCCCCATGTTGCTGGCTTCCAACAGACTCTCCTGTCCAAGATTTTAGAAAGTTCCCTGCTGAGCCTTTTCTGTGTGAAGGTATATCATCTTTACCAAAGCCACACTCATCACAGAGTGAATTTGAAATGGTGCATTTATCTGATAGGTCCAGATCTCCAGAATTATCAGCTTATGTAAATGAACCTAAAGCTCTGTCAACTGATTCAGCTGTTTCAGAGTTCAGTCACAACTGGCCTGATCCAACTTTTCAAAACACAGAACACAGTTCCGGCTCATTCGAGTCTGCAGGCCCCCGTGTAAAACCTGGCTCGCTGTCTCCAGTGCCATTTAATCATGACGACAGAGCTTTATCGCCTTCTTCTGTTACATCTGGGGATGAATTTGTATCATTTGGATATTCAGAAGGATATACAGCTTCCTCCACTAAAACAACAGATTTTTCACATGTAACTTTGGCTTCCAAACCTGGTGATCAGGCACAAGAATCGCTTTTATTTGATGCAGAGAACAAAGCACAAACACTGACTATATTAGGACGTGAAAATGAATATGACTGGGTTATTATTTCTTTGTGCGATGTTGAAGAGAGGCCTGTTTCTACAGACTCAATGCCTGAATACAGACCAATGTCACCACAGTCAACACTAATCGACATTAGAACACTTTCTCCTGAATCTGACATAGTAAATGAATGCCTGTCCCCAGATTATCCTATTCCACAGTATATGTCCTTTGTCCAGCATGCTGTTATAGGAAATGATCACTCATCTTCGCCAGAATCTGTGTTGTCTGATGCTGAGTATGAAGCCATGCCTTTGCTGTCACGTTTTGAGGATAGGCCATTATCTCCTGAGTCTTGCTGTTCTGTAACAGATTATGGATTAATGGGTCATCCTGAAACAGACCAAACTCTTCACAAAGAATCTGCACTTGAACTGACACAAGCTGCAGTGTTTCAGATAGATTCGAGTCTCAACAAGTTCAAAACTACACAAGATGTAAAGTTTAAGAGAGAAGAAAACCCAGTCAGACTGGTAAAAGAAAATTTGCCCCAAACAGAGTCACTACAAGCTGACGGTACTCAGTCTAACCAAAACATTGCTCCAGCCCTTGAAAAATCAGAGCTATTATTAACTGATGGCATTAAAACAGAACTATCTCCAGTTTTGTCAGGGGCAAAAAAATCTAATGAGGAAGTTCATGGTCATGTAGGAGAGAAAGCTGAATGTGTTATAAAAGAAAAATTAATGGAAATTCGAAAAGATCAAGGAGATGTTACAACAGAAACTTTAGTCAGAACACAAACGTCTGATGAGCTATTCTTACCGTCTTTGTCTCAACAACCTACATCTGAGGATCTACAATTATCAGTACTGTCATCCAAAGACAAACCTGAAAACTTTTCAGCTTTCGGGCATTCAGCTAAAACAGAACAACCCCCAATAGGTTACAGTTTAGTTTATGATGCAGAGTCTTGGAGGCTAATTTCTCAAATCCATGATCCACAGTATTCAGGAGAAACATTTAGAAACAAAGCAGGAAAACCTCAACATTACGGCGCACTGTCAGACTGTAATCAGGAAAAATCAGGAGAAGCTGTTGTTGATAAAACTGGTGCTTTGCCATCAGAAATGTACAGAAAGTCTTTATCACATGCCTCTAAAGCACAATCCCAGCCAATGTCATCTGAATTGCTAATGCTGCTAGAAACAGTTAGGTCAGACTCTTTTCTATCAGGCAGATCTGCAGGTAATCACCAAGCATTAACACCAGACTCCCCCATTTCTCAGTTCAGGACCTCTTTCACAGGTCCTTCACCACTTTGTGTCAGATCAGTGTCACCAGAATCAGTTCTGTCAGATCTGGAAATACAGTCAGGTGAAAAACGTTTTGAGGGCAGACCATCATCTCCTGATTCAGCATCATCTGTCAAAGACTCTCATGTTCCCAGTTTGGGAACGTTTTCATCAGAGTCTTTTATAAGACCAATGTCTGACCTCTCTTCATCAATCGAATCGGTTTCCTCAGATGTTGAGTATGGATTTGTCCCTTTGTCATTATTATCCAGTGAGAACAGACCTCTATCTGTTGATTCTGTTGATCCAGATGGACCGCTTTCACATGAGTCTCCTATACCGGAGTTAGGACGAAGCTTAACAAAAACTTATTTGACCACTTGGAAGATATCCTCTTCACCCGTTTCCCTGTGCTCCGATGCAGAGTCCAGCTCTGTCTCAATGGAATCATTATATGGTGATAGCCGACCTCCATCCATAGGTTCCTTTGATGAAGATAGGTCATTTTCACCTGAGTCACCAATCCCAGAGTTTGAACAAATTGTACTAAACTACAAGCTGTCTGCACAGAATAGATATTCACCTGTTTCAGTTACTTCAGATATAGAGTATGGATTTAACTCTTTAGCACCATTATTTAATAAGAGTAGATCTTCTTCAGTAGATTCTGTTGATGAAAATGATCCCATTTTACCAGATTCCCCTATCCCAGAGTTTAGCCAGGTTTTACTAGACCGCCATGTCTCGACCACACTGAACGGGTCCGTGTCTCCTGTTTCAGTGGATTCGGACACGCAGTCTAGTTCTGTCTCTTTGGTACTTGGTGAGAGCCGACCTCCATCTATCAGTTCCATTGATGAAAATGGCCCTCTTGCACCGGATTCACCCATTGCAGAGTTTGGAGAAATTATTGTAGGAACTGATCAGTTTACACTAGTAGATTCTGCTCATGAAAGCTGTTCTGTTTCACCAGACTCACCCATTCTAGAGTATGGACAAAATTTTCAAGAAATCCATGTGAACACACTGCAGAGATCCTTGTCTCTGTCACACAGCTCTGATATCAGACCTTCATCCCCTGACTCAGTGCTCTCTGGGGATTATTTCAGAGGTGATTCACCAATTCCTGAATTCAAATCGGGGTTCAATGAATTACTTTCTTTAACTGCACATCGATTTTCATCTCCTGAATTTGTGATTTCAGATGTTGAGTATGCATCAGAAGCAGGCACACATATTTCGGAACATAGAACTGACTCACCAGAATCACAAGCATCTGAGACCACAGTGAGGCCCCAGAACCAGGCTCTTTCTTTACAGGAAATCAGGGTGCCAGTCTACAGACTTGTTTATGATGCAGAACTTCGGAAGTTTATTTCTCAAATACATGATCCTCAATATGTTGGGGAGACATTTTTCGGTAAAACAGGAGTTTTCGAGTATGCTGGAACTAGAATTGAGTATGTTCCACAAGCCCCAGAAATAAGACCGAGCAAGTCAGATGATAACATAAAGTCCAGCAATGTAGAGTTAGAATCTAGGTCTTTGTGTCCTCTGAAAATGACTACAAATGATCAAACATCTGATTCTCCTGTTCCTTTGAAAGACTTATGTTTGGATTCCCAAGTTTCCAGATTTCCCTGTGACCACCTCAACATTTCCCAGTCTCTACTAGATTCACCAACATCAGCTGTGTCGGATGAAAAACCAGAACATTGCATGCTCACAATTTTCAATGAAAGCAGACTTCCATCAACTTGTTCAGCATTATCTGTACATGACAGGAGTGGATTATCACCAGATTCACCTTTACTAAATGTCAGGTCTGTAGTATCAGAATCAGTAATAACCAGTCCAGGGAGCAGGACCTCCTCAACCAACTTAGAATTTTCAAATGTTGAATATGGCTTTTTAACTCCAGTGGCCTTCACAGAACCCAGACCAGACTCATGTGATTCAATTGTATTCAGTTCTGAACAGAATCAATCAGAAGATGGTCCCATGCCGAGGGTATACCACTTAAATTGCCAGCTTTATGACTCTCAGTATGCTGGTGACGTCTCTGGAAGCAGGGCTGCCTTGTCTGATAATATAGAGACATGTATAGGAGTTGTTTCACTGGATTTAGATACACAAAACATGGGCAGGCCAATATCACCTGACTCTGAGCATAGATCCCGCTCACCAGATATTCTACACTTAACAAGTGCTATCAAGTGTGATTTTCAGGACAAAGAAAACTCTGAAGATGATAATTGTCAGTTGTCTAAAGATTCCCCAGTTCCCCAGTTGTGTGTGTCCCATTTGGAAGCTTCAGACCAGTATATCCAGATATCATCCCATCATTATATATTGAATGCAAAACCTGAGGAATTTGATGTGTCTGAGTTTCATAAACCTGGTCAGATAATCGGCGAATATAGGTGTTCCTCACCTGAATCAGGTTCTGTAGATAAACAGGATTTATCTGGATTTACTCCAGCAGAGTTCTTGATACAGGAAAGATTATGTTCCCCAAATTCAGTGTCATCCAAAACTGAGATGCAGGCCATGTCCGCTTCACCTGAGGTGGGTTGTTTTTCTGATGTAGAGCATGATTCAGTAATACCAGAAGGTGAATGGCAGAGCCTGTCACTGGATTTACCTATAAACCAGTTCAAAGCAAGAGTAACAGAACGTTTTCCCTCATTTGTTGAGTTCAGGTCCTCATCTCCTACATCTATTTCTTCACACATGGACTATTCTCCTCTAATTAGTGTACTGGGCCAAACTGAAGGTATATCAGATACTTCAGAGTCAGAAGTCAAACTTGAAAGGAGACCTTTGTCACCTGATTCTGAGTCAGAGTGTAGGACTTTCTCACCTGTGTCTCTAACTTTGATCTTTAAATCTACATCTCCTGAATCAGTTGGCTCTCCAAATAAATTCAGAGCTCTCTCACCAGATTCTCCAATTCCAGACTTTAGAAAAATGCTTCAAGAATCAATAAACAGATACCTTGAACATAGATCTTCTTCCCTAGAGTCAGTGTCATCAGATTTAGACGTGGAAACGAATTGGGATATGATGTTTTTTGAGGAGCAATGTCCATCTCCTGATTCTGTACTCTCAGGAAGTAATTATCAAAACCTTTCACCTGATTCTCCAGTACCTGACTTTAGACAATTTTTGTTAGTTACTCATGTTAATGATAGTGGTTACAGGGTATCATCACCTGAATCCAGTCATTCAGATTTGGATTTTGGTCCCCTTTTTTCTCAGTTGTTTGAAGATGAGGTTGGAGAAAGACCAAATTCCTCTGAATTAAATCTACCTTTGCATGAATACCAACATTTGTCCCCAGACTCACCAATACCTCAATACACACACTGGGAGGCAAACACATTAATACTTGAATGTGAATCTCCTGGGTCAGTGTATTCAGATGAGGAGATAGAGGTTTGTAACACCTGGCTCATTGAGGACAGAGGAGCATCTCCTGGTTTGTCAACATCTGAATATGACTCCAGACCAGACTCCCCCATTCCTGATTTTAGTCAGGCATTACAAGAGTCCTTCAACAAACACTTTACTTTAAGGTCCACATCCCCCACATCACTGTCTTCAGATGAAGAAACCAATTTAGAGTCTGACATGTCTATACCCTGTCTTTTTGAAAGCCAAGCAGTAAGTCCTGTTTCTACCACATCACAAGATGAATTCAGGCCAGACTCGCCTGTTCCTGAATTTACATTTAATCGGGCTAGAATATGTCACATGAATACAATGTTTGCATCTTCTGAGTCATTTGCGTCATATGAAGATTTGGAGACTGATTTGTGTATGACTTGGCTTTTTGAAGACCGAGCAACATCTCCTGGTTCAAGAACATCCAAAGAGGAGTTTGCGCCTCTTTCACCTGATTCTTCTATTCCCGCATTTTCTCAAACGCAAGAAGAATCCATCATTTTGCTCTTAGCTTCAAGGTCTACTTCACCGGAAACGGTGTATTCAGATTTAGAAATGGAATTATCTTCCTTTGTGGCCACAGAAGATCAAGCCTTATCACCTCTATCCCTAACACCTCAAAGTCAATATAGATTCCTTTCTCCAGATTCTCCTGTTCCCGACTTTGCACAGGAATTTTATGACACATTTTATAGGATAAATTCCAACAGGTCATCATTACATGAATCAGAGGCTTCTGAAATGGAATGTGCCCCATTAATTTCACAGATATTTGATTTTGAGGACAGAGTAGAATCCAGCCTGTCAGGACACTATACTGAGCTGGGATGTTTATCTCCTGACTCTCCTTTACCTGAGTACCCCGTGGCTTCATCCTCTAATTTAAGGTTCAGATACAGGTCCACCTCTCCTGAGTCAGAATTTTCAGATGAAGATTTGAGGACAGACTGGTGCATAACTTGGCTTTTTGAAGACCGAGCAGCATCTCCTTTTTCAACAACATCCAAAGAAGAGTTGAGACTACTTTCACCTGATTCACCTATTCCCAAATTTAGACACGGTGATTCCACAATACCCTATGAGCTAATGTCCACATCACCCGAATCAGTGTTTTCAGATTTAGAAATGCCTTCACAGTTTCCAAACTTAACTGACAGTAGACCTTGTTCCCCAGAATCTTTAACATCAATCAGACTTTCGCCTGATTCCCCTCTACCTGACCTTGTGCAACCAATGTTTGAACTACCTAAAACCATTTTTAGATGTAGGTCGATGTCCCCTGAGTCAACATGTTCAGATGTTGAATACATTGTTTTAAGTCTAGGGTCAATATTGTTTGACCCCAGACCATATTCTCCAGGTTCAGGAGCATCTGGAGATGAAATCCGGGCTCTGCCTCCAGATTCACCAATACCTGATTACAACGAAGTCGTGCGAGAACATGTTATAGTAAATGCTGGATATAGATCACCGTCCCCTGAGTCCATTGAGTCAGATGTTGAGTACGCTTTAGGTGAACTTTTGATAGCAATGGGATTTGGTGTTGAAGATAGGCCAGATTCTCCTCTGTCAATAGAGTCACACATGCACGATGGGTCATCTTCAGTTGACTCCATTGCAGAATACAAACCCATGTCACCTGATGCATTGACCTCACTTAGAAACATTAGAGGTGGATCTCCAGTGTCAGGTGAGGAAAACACCAGATTATCACCAGACTCACCTCTTCCTTCTTTTACTCAGAATGTACTTGAGACTGTAATTCAGGAAAGATACACTGGCGCTTCATCCCCAGACTCTCTGTTGTCAGATATGGAATATGACTTGGTATATTCTTCATTTGACATAGGACTTGTTGACAAAAGAACACTGTCTCCTCAGTCAGAAAGATCAGATATTGAATATACTCCTGAATCTCCAGTACTTGATTTTACAAAGACAGTTGTGGAAGCTGCCATGACTGTAATGAACAATTCATCAATAGATTTTTCAGATTCTGATGAAGTATCACAGATGTCTGTCCCATTTTATACAGAAGAGAGGACAGATACACCAGAATCAATGGAGTCAGGGACAAAAGAGCTATTAGCACCTCAGTCCTCACTGGATGAAACCAGTGATGGCACTGTTTCAAAAACATCAGTGGAGCCTCTCACATCTGATCAGTCAGCCATTAATGTAGGTGAGTACAGCCTTGTTTATGATGCTGAGCTATGGAAGCTGATTTCTCAGGTACGTGATCCTCAGTATGCAGGAGAAACCTTTAACAGTAAAACAGCTTTCATGCATGTTATTGGTAGCACAAATGAATATGAGAGGAGTGTGACAAATAATGAACAGGTCAATAGAATACAGAACCAAAATAACAAAGATGAATCATCCATATTGAAACCTTCAGATGTTACTCATCAGTTCACGTCTACAGAAACAAAAAGTGCCATGGCTGAACGATACCTTGCAGAGTCGCCACCGCCAATGATTGAACACATTTTGTTATCAGGAACAGCTCTTTACAGGAAGTCAAAGTACATGTTTCAATCACCTGAGGTACAGTCATTGTCTTATCATTTGGTATCTACATCAGCATCTGAGAAAGAGAGTGATCATCTGTACAGTTCCCTAGAATGCCTGGGTCCAAATTTACCCAAGGTGGAAGATGCAAGACCCAAATCTATCAATGAGTTTAGGCCCCTATCATCAGATTCCCCCTTACCAGAATGTAGTTTGGCATTGCCAGAATGTGTGACGTTTCTCAGATCTACATCGTCTTCCCCTGAAACTCATGCATCAGATACTAATTACTTGCAACTCAATTTGGAGTCTGACTTTATAGAATTCAGGCCACCATCTCCAGAATCTGCTCTGTCTGAAAATCAGGACGAGAGTCAGAGGCTTTTGTCATCACTGTCACTGCCTCAGTACAGACCTGTGTCATTCCTACCATCCATGTACATTGCTGACCAACGAGCATCATCTCCAGAATCAGTTCCAGAATTTGTTCAGAACAGGTCACTTTCTCCAGACTCTCCCATCCCTCAGTTTATCCCAGCATTGCAGGTGTACCCCACAAAACATCATGTCCCATGCTCATCCTCAGAATCTGAATCCACTGATTCAAGTGATGGCATCATCATGTCAGATGGGAACACTAACCGACCCTCCTCACCTGAATCAGTTTCATCCATCAGTGAGCTCGGTTGGCTATTGCCCGATTCACCGGTACCTGAGTTTATGAGAATATTATCTTCTTATTTTATGGATCCTACTCCCTTTGAAAGATCATCCTCACCTGTGTCTTTGTCATCCGACTCTGAGTTTGTGGCCTTGCCTATTGAATGTTGGATTGATGAAAACCCCAGACCTCTGAGCCCTGCAAGCCTTGGATCTGAAAAGGAATTTTGTTCGGATGATGAAATATTAGTCTTAAGCTCAAATGTTTCACCCCACACTCAGACATCTTCCTTGCAGCCAGAACAGTTTCCTCAGACAAAGTCACCAATCATGTCACCATCACTCATTCAATCTGTTCATCAAAGGTCTGCTAAAGAACATTTTTGCCCTGATTGGCAAGAAATTACAGAATTCAAGTACAAAACAGAAATTCTGCATGGATCAGAAGCAGATGAAGATGTCAGAAAAGACTTGTCTCCAAAGCCATCACCAGTTAAAGATGTGAAACAAAAGGAAACAAAGATCCAACATTATGGTGAAGAACTGCAGAGCAAACCAGCCCCTCATAGGGTAAGACAGAAAGCATGAGAATGCAGCAATGACTCACTACCTTTGGATAACTCAGTAACAAGAAACTGGAAAATGTAACATTTAACCCAAGGTGTGCCCTGCTAATCTCATAGAAACAGTGGCCTTTAATACTTGGAAGGAGTTTAGGATCTTTTAGGGTTGTTAAAAAACCTAACTAACTTCTCCCTAATGTCCTCTGATTCACTTTTGTGTGTTGATGGTAAAATTTGCTTGCACTTGTTGGGTGATAGAAAAAAACTAACAATTTTAGTGCAGTGACACTAATCAGTTAACTGCTCATGTCTTTCAGAGGTCCATGGGATCTCTGTGCTGATTGAGTAAACTTACATAAATCATTTTATTTACAGGTTCCTACAGACTTTCAAGCATTTGATATCCAAAGCAAGCCATTTCCTGCCACAACAGCAACAGACTGTGGCATGAAAACAACCATGCTGTTCTTTGATGATAAGCCAATCACATCAGTTCCCATACGTCTACCAGGCCAGCCTTCATACACAACACACCGAACTGTCACTCCAGTTCTACCTGTGTATGAGAAAGCTTCAAGTTTAAAGTCCCATTTGTCTAGAGAGTGCCCAGAGTGGGATCTGTCTCATGAACATTTTTCACTCAACACAAATCAGTTTTTGATACCACCTGATCATGAGCCAATATTTTCAAGTCAACAAACCCTGGAAGTTTATGAATGTAGCCAAGCATCCTCCTGTGATTTGAGTCCAGTGTCTCCAGCATTTAGTGCTCCCAGTCCAGCACAATTTATCTCTCAAGATACCATTAGTAGAGAGTCAGAAGTCATTGAGTTTTCTCCAGGCTTTAGAAGGGTCCTCTCTGAATTTGAGACAACAGTATCAGAATTCGAATCAAACACTCCTAATATAATGCGGAAGAAGCCAAGTAAAGTCGTGGAGTCTCCACATCCCTCAGATTCAGATCTGGAATTCTTTGACTGCCAACAAGAATTTTCTGAACCAGAACATGCGATGCCAGAAAATGAGATAACCCATCATATTTTTGAGCCCCCTTCACCAAGACCAAGGAGGAGTCTAGATATGGGCTTATTGAAAGACAGCCCTGCGTGCACCAATGAACATTTCCTTCAAGTAGAAGTTCAAAGGCGACTCTCTTCTGGCAGCGAAAGCCTTGGTGAATTTGCTTATGATTCAGATGTTTCACGGGATTGTGCTGCAGATGGTGGTCTTCCTGCGTGTGAGGAGCTGCCATCTAGAGGTCAGGCAGAGTATTACGATGATGATGACTTCCTGGGAATGGTAAGAGGATGAGCATGAGTACAATGCTGCCCTGGCTGGTGACTCACCTGGTTTCAGACAGATTGCGGTGGTGTTGCTTACAATATTTAAATAAAGATTAAAAAATACCCTAGATTTTATGAGACTGAGGGCTTGTATATGCATGAGAGCTTGAACGTAAATGGAAAAGCGTTCAGCTGTAAGGATGTATTGGCAGTTGCTCAGTTTGATGCACCGATGATATTAACAAACTGCTGAGAAGAGTCCTATTACATATACATCTTCACCTGTATGTTTTTTTTTTTATTTCTGCATGTTGTTTTCCCCATTAGTGTGAAGAATCGATGCCCTGAATTTATCTCTCCATTTCTTTCTCTCATTCAACATTTCAATTCTTCCTGTTGCTGCATGTTTGTTTTTGTTGAACGTTTTTGCTTCACTGTGCCTTCTCTTCATCTCACTTTACTTCCACGTACAGCCCTTAAACTTTGATTTTATTCCCTTCACCCGTACATTTGCCTTTGTCAAAGAGAGAACATGAAAGTGAGGTTAAGAGAAAAGCCTGAGCCCAGGCTGCCTGCAGTAGAGTGTTGTAGTAATACTGCAGACAGCCATCATATTCATCCATGCTGGTTGTGTGCTGTCTCCAGCAGATAGCAGAGGAGCTAGGAGCACTGTCCTCTGATAGCTCAGAGGAGGAGGTGCTGACCACCAGGGTGGTCCGACGAAGAATAATCATTCAGGTAAAATAAAGCATGAAGCAGCAGTGCAGTGTTGTTTCACCACAGAGAGATGGAGTGGGTGGCAGGGTTCCGCCGGTTTTTTAAGGTTTTATAATGTAAAACTTAACTTTCAAGGTAAATCCTCTGTTAGAAAATAGCTAGCACAATTTCCCTCTTCCTCTGTTTAGTGAGGTTATGCTACATAAAATGATGTTAATGTTCATAAATCAATCAGTCAGTTTGAAAAATAAAAGTTTTGCTTTGCAGGGATCTATTTGTTTATCACACTACACGAAGCACAGGTACCACGTTTACACTAACACGGTTCAGAGCCAGTGTCGGTTCTTGAACGTGATTTCGAACCAGTGACGCATGCTTCCTCCAAAGAAAAGAGGTTCCAAAGCACAAACTCTGGTTCAACTTGGGCGCCGCAGAATACTTGGTTTTTCTGCGCAAACCGTAACGTCACATGTGGATGGGTCAAAACCGAAAACAATAAAAGCAACACGTACGGCAGCAAAAACGAAGAACGTACCGCATAAACATTACTTATGTTTGGAAAAACACACTAAACAGTAATTTTATAACTACTCGTTTTTGTTACACTCAGGGAAGCTGAACATATTCAAATGATATCATTGTACATACAATTGTTTTTGCATGGAGTCCCTTTCTCCTTTTCCGTATTAACTGTAGTTGATGGATGCTCTCATTTTGCCTTAAAAGAAACACTGCGCGCAGCTCAGCAAGCTATGCTGTGTCACTACCAAGCCCCCCCCTCACTGTGTAACGGCCACTGTTGATGACTCATGCTTGGTTTCCAAAACTGGTGGAAATGCTCAACAAAGTACTAAAGTTCGAAGGCACATGAACCGTTTCAAGAACAAGAGTTGTTTCGGTATGTTCTAAGATGCCAAAACGGGAGAAGATTTATGGCTCCCAAAGCCATGAGCCGGACCGTCCTTTAGCAGTCTAATTTCTTGGTAAGTTCAGCTGCTTTGTGGAGCAGGATCTTCATCTTATGGATGAATTGCTAACCTTCTGCTGCAGGTAGAGAAATATGAAGCCAGAATCCAACCCATCCACTCCGGGTCAAGCAGCCGCTCCGTCACTTATATATACATACATATACATGGGTTGAACAATGAAACTGAAACACCTGTCAATTTAGTGTGGGAGGTTTCATGGCTAAATTGGACCAGCCTGGTAGCCAGTCTTCATTGATTGCACATTGCACCAGTAAGAGCAGAGTGTGAAGGTTCAATTAG